>JAWZYV010016965.1:0-37176 GCA_038373885.1 Cheiracanthium punctorium
CTTTTTAACTTCCTTTTGTTTACTTCTTTCCTTTTCTTTTTTTTTTCTTGTTCTTTTTTTGAAAAAATGTATTATTTATTATGCTTCGCTCGTTTTCTTGCTTTGTAAAAAAAAAGTAATAATAATAATGTTTTTACAAATGTACACATACACGTGTAGTATATACTCTTGACTTTTAATTTTATAAAATAATGTAACATGTTTATCTGCTGCAAATTAAAGAACATTAGCTAAGTAATTTATCTTCAATAGACGACCTATTTTCTTTTCTTTCTTTCTTTTTTTTTTAACATTAATAGCAAAAACGCCAAGAACAACAACAAAAACACTATTCAAATAAAAATAGTTTTAGTATCTTTAATAAAAACTGTGAATACCTTAAATTAAGTCTCCTTATATATATATAAAAATTTGTGGATCATGTTATATGCTTTACAAAAAGTTGCAATGAACATGTTTAAGCTAATATCGAAGGAAGTTATTCTCTAAAAAGATACCCCTTTTTGTGTTGAACATTTTGTACTAGATTAACATAAAAAATACTTTCCGTACGCATTTATTCTGATAAGCTAATTTCTAATTAACTTAAATTTAATTTAAATTTCTTTTACAATAATTTAATTGATTTGGAGTTTTTTCTGTGATGAGTAAGCTTAAAAGGGAAAATACAAAGGCTGTCCGTTACAAAAAATGCATTGGCTTTGCACCTTAGCTTATGGAACACAATTCGTTGTTTAACTTTTTTTCTTTTAAATAATTCTAAATAACTTTGTTTGTATTTTATCTCTCGCAAAACCTGACTATTTCCTTAACAAGCTCATTTATAATACGTTTCTTTTAAGTGAATTAAAGAAATAGGAAATATATTTGAGTACATTTAACTACGAGCTAATATAATTTTAATCGCATTATCTTGTTTTAATATGAAATACACTTTTTTCATACAAGTAATCTACTGGATTGAGTTACTTCAATAGCATATTGCATGACTTTCAAAATAATGAATAACGCTTTTGTATGTTTGTATCAATATATTGTTCAGTATTTATTTTGTACTTTATTTATTTTTTAAACTAATGAATTTCTTTAAAATAGTTATGTTTTCTAAGGGTTTCTGTCCTAATGAGATTACTTTGCGGTTTAATTAATCTCCGAAAATTCTGTCGCACAGTGATATGAAAGCAAAGTAGTTAAATAAACAATATGTAAGTCTATAGACTAAATCCCAAGATTAAAAATAAATTTTAAAAATGTATTTACTTTTAATATTAATAGAGGTACTATGCAAATAATTCAAATTTTAATCATAATATAAAGCACAATACCGCCTCCCCTCCCCTGAAAAAAAATATCTGAAACTGTGTTAATAAATGGATTTTTTTTTTCAAATCTCTAGCAGCTTAAAAAAAAGTGGGGGTGATTTTTTTTCATTAAAAGCTTTTGAAATCTTTAATTATGTAGTTTTTTTAATATTATTATTGTGATAGGGCATGAATGAATAAAGCGCTGATTTAAGCTTTCATCAACTTCTATCCACATGCTTTGTGAAAATTTACAATAACTGAAAAGAAGGGATTTCTTTCACTAAAACTCTCTTTTCATTTTACCGTTAAATAAAGTTATAAAAAAAAGCCAAATTGTACGAAAGACCTTTATCCCAGTGTATTAGTCTTCTTTCACCGAAACTTTCCTTTATTTTACGTTTAAATTGATTGTTAAAGTTACCTGAATGAAAATATTATACATTTATAAAAAAGACGATGCATTACCTTAGTGTTTTAAGAATTTTAATAGCAGAATTGTGAAGCATAAAAAGTATTAAACAGCATGCGCACTTTGCCAGATATTCAGTCATGAAGTTATTATATATTTGTGGTTTTGCGTATTAGTTTTGTTGTGTTCGCAATATAATAATAACAACAATAATAATAATAATAATAATGATAATTATTATTATTATTATTATTTATTTATTTATTTATTTAGGAGTTCAATGCCGAGTCCATACACAAGTCTTTGCGCCATCTGTGTTCCAAAGAATTTTGTAGAAAAACAGTTACATAAAATGAGGCGATAACGATAAGTGGAATGTATGAGGTCCGCATAAGGAATGAACAGTTACCTTCGTTGGTCCACGAGACACTAAAAGGCATGACGATTACCAAATTGTCAAGCTAAATTTGGGTGGAAGAAATTTTTCTTCAATCTATTCTTCTGGAAAAACGGCGTAAGCAGGAATAACCAGTTTTGAGAATGCGAATACACAAAGCAGAACTACATTGCAATTTATTAAATACAATCAATAATTTTTATTTATTATTCAAGTAAGCACACACACTCATAATTTAAAGTAAATGACAATATGACCTACCAAATCGCCTAGGCGTGGGTTCGATTCCCACTTATACCCTGGCTGTAAATATTTCCTTTCTCTATGTTAGTGAAAACTTTCATTGTGTTGTCTGTCCACTTTACTAGGCGAGGATTCATAAGCGCTTTCTTAGGAGCAAGCACAGAGGTCCGGAAATAAATGTTACAAATACAACAACAACAATGACAACATGAACATTTTTTTTAAACTTAAAAGTCAGCACCATTCTCATATAATTTTTTTTAAGTAGAGAAGTAGAGCAATATGTCTAGGGACTATAAATAAAGGATATGGGGCAATGGTAAATAAAATCATGCTCATTTTCCTTGGAGGTAAATAATAGAAAGAGAATAAGGCTTTTCGGATCAATAATAATAATAATAATAATTATTATTATTATTATTATTATTATTAGTGAGGGATAACAGATAAATTTGTATAATGGATTCCGCATCTTTAAATAAAAATATCACAACACAAAATCGCAGCAAAAAACCATTAAAAAAAGCCATATGTTATTGTAGTGAATAGACAATTACTATAAAAGCATTTCTGTTGATTAAAGAGTACGGCAGATTTGTTTTAACCGCGTGAAATCTGACCTTATGTTGTGCCTGCGCGTTTTTTTTTCTCCTTAAAAGAGACCTAAAACTATACTAAAAATTTTAAAACTATTCTCAAATCACATAAAACATATACCAAATCACATAAATTTTTTGCCAGGATTACATTTTTACACAACTAAAGCTCGCAAATCTTTAAAACCCAATGTAAAAATGCTTTATGACATCACAGAGAACACCGAATACAAAACTGAAACAATTAATCAATCACACGTGACTCCCAGTAGCATATCCAGCACGTCCAAGCAAATGCATATCCTCCTATTTAATTCAAATCACTTAGGTTCAGATAGATTGTAATCGCGGACTGTTATCCGTCAAGCATGCTATCCCTAAATGGCGTCAGGGTTTGAGATCAACTATCATATCCTCATCCAAATGAATTATGTAAATACATCTTTCAATGCATACGCAGCGCTGATATCAGTAGTGACCATTAATGGTGGTACTTGTATATGTGTTTACATTAAATGTGTCGAATCCGGTAATTTAGCATTACTCCCGGCATTTGGTCAGTGTGATAAATTGAATATTTATCAAGTTTACCGGGTTTTAACGCAGAATTCGCTTCCTTCATAACAGTCCTATGTAAAAACAAATAAATAAAAAAAATTAAATATCTGGAACACTTTCATATTTCAAATACGCACTAAAGTGTCATACCGGGTGACAAAAATGTCCGTAAAAACTTTAAAAATTCATTGAAAAAAGAACAAATAATGATAGAAAATTGCGGTTTGCACAAATAGGTTTAGCATGTGATCGGATTTTTTTTTTTTTTTTTTTTTTTTTAGACAAAAAAGTTTGTAGTTCCAAATGTTGCCGATAGGTGGCGCTGACATGCACAATAGGAAGAAAGTTTCCAATAAAAAAAATCTGAAATCTCTTTAATATTTTCCATGCAAACCACAATTTTGTGTCGTTATTTATTCTTTTTTAATCCATTTTTCGTGAAAACTTCAAAGATTAATTAAAAAAGAACAAATCATGATTCAAAATTGCAGTTTGCATGGAAAGGATTAGAGATATTTCATATTTTATTTTTATTGGAAACTTGCCTCCCATTGTGCATGTCAGCGCCACCTGTGGGCAACATTTAGAACTACAAACTTTCTTGTCATTAAAAAAAATCCGATCGCCTTCTAAACCTATTTGAGCAAATCGTCATTTTATATCATTATTTGTTCTTTTTTAATGAATTTTTAGTTTTTACGGACTTTTTGGTCACCTGGTATAATAAAAGAGTATCATAATCCTTGAGCAGTCCCTTTTTCTCTTCCTTATTCCATTAAATTAGAAATTGTATAACTATTCACGAGTGCGGCCTACTTTCTCTTCCTAGTTTCATAAAACACTTCTTTTTGGAATAGTACTTTATATTAAATTCATTTACTAAAACTGTTTTAAAATCTTCGCCAAGCGTAGGCTAACTATAGTTCGCCTTTATAAATAGTTTGGAACAAGTCCAAACATGCATGTTCCAACAGCAACAACAGGGTCGCTTCAGAGCTTGCTTTCCCGGACTCAGGAAGCAGAGGAGCACTTTACTTTACCAGGAACTATATTACTCTGGAACCAGACTACCTGCAAACACGTGATAGGAATTTTAAAAAATTGATTAATACAATAAAATCGGAAACACTTTTATAATTTAAACACGCACAAAAGTGGTATATATTAAAGGAGTACCATAATCCATGCGTCGTAACTATTTTATTTATTCCATTAAGTTGGAATGTGTATGATTATTCATGAGTGTGTCCTATTTTTCTTCATAGTTCCATAAAACACATCCTTGCAATCGAATTGTAAATCGCCTACTAAAACTGTTTTACAATCTTTTCGCCAAGCACAAGTACACTTCACCATAATAAATACTGTTTGGAATGTGCATCATAATACTTAAGTGTGCAGTATTTTTCTTCCTTCCGTGTTCCATTAAACACTTCTTTGGAATTGAAATCTAAATTGTCTACCAAAACTGTTCAACAGTCTTCGTCTACGGCATATTCTAAGTATACTTCGCTGTGATAAATACTGTTTGGGAACTGTGTCATAATACATGAGTATGCCATATTACTCTTTCCTGTACCATAGAACCCTTCTTTGGAATTGAAATCTATATTAAAATCGCCTACTAAACCAAATTTGTAAGATATCGCTAAGCTTGGCGATAAATCCTCAAAAATTGCAAACCTTGGCGACTTTCAGCATTTTATTCTTCTTCCCTCCCCCCCCAACCGGGCGCTATGCACCGTTTTGACATATTTGAAAAGTGCCTCGCAGTGACAAATCGTGAAACAAGTTATGCCGACGTTAAAAAAAAAAAAAAAAAAAAAAAAAAAAAAAAAACTGATTGATTTTAGTAGCACCCCAGAGCTTAAAAAAACAAGCATTTAAATCAGCTGATTTAACTTTCGGAATTCGAATTATTTTAGAAGTTTTTTACTAAAAACTGAAAAAAAAAACATCATGAACGCCAGGCTTGGCGATTTTCGGCCGCATTAAATAATTTCAGTACTATGCCAGATTTATGCCTAGCGTCCCTTTTTTGGGACGGCATTTTCGCTATTAGTCGAAAACGTTATTTATTTTTCCTAGCCTTTATTCATGAGTATTGAGCCTCAACTCTACAAAATATTTTAACATGACCAAGTAGGATGTTGATATTTCGATTTTTATGCATAATGATTTTAAAAGAAATCATCCCTTGTTCAAGAAGTTGACATCAAAAATTTATCTATTATTTCTGTTATCAGTAAAAATCGAAGAAAGTCGCAAAAATATACAGGCACAAATGGATTAATTGCTTTCGGTAAAACAATAAAGATTTATTTCAGCAAATTATACTTAATTTAGAATGCAAAGAAAAAAATAAGTGTCTGTTGGCCAAGTTTAATGATTTTGAGCAGGTAAGTTACAGAGGTTGTTACAGAAAAATGGGCAGTAAAAGGTAATCAGGATAAGAAGTATCCTATATTAATAAATCTCGTGGTAGTTTCAACAGAAGTACCACTTGGGAGTTTTTTATTCTTTTTTATTTTATTTTTTTTTTGAGGGGGGGGGGTGACAAAGAACCACAGGTGACGAGTTTTCCATTGACCCCAACAATGTTGGTTACCTCATAATCACAGCACAAAGGTTGCCACACTAACCTGTTTATTGCTAAGCTCGCACAGAACTGGGTTAAACTAGGATTAAACCTTTTGAAAGTATTTACATAGAAATTTACGAATAATTTTGAATACATTCATTGAAGGTTGCCAAGTATAGTGGCGCACAAACTGAATACCATAACAAGGCTTCATTTGGATGTGGCGTTATTGACCGCAGAGGATTCACTCTAATTTGAATTTCATAAATTTTCGTTCATCACACACACACACCCTAAATGACTACCTGCACTTATTAAAGGTCATCTGAATATTCAATAATTACGGCCGTATTGCCCAACACTGGGAATATTTCAGGAGCACTGCGATATTCAGAGCAGTTGTCATCGTTCCCTGCTGGTTCATTATCATTTTACCACTCATCTCGGTATCTGTTATGTATAAGTAATTTGTATGTTGCGTTTGCGATGAATAAGCATTGGAATGTGTTATTCTTCAGGTAAATTGAGTAGGGATTTAGGCTTGTACGTTTGGGGGTTATGCATAATTGAATCGTTTATTTCGTCAACTTTTGAAACTTTCGCCAAATAATATTAAAAACAGGTGAAATTCGATCTTTTATAATAATACATTTTTGTTTTTTTTTGGCTCAACAAAGTTTCGAAAAACCAGAGTTAGATTTTAAGAAAGTTTCTTTGTGTGGATTCAGCTGTGACACAGATACAAAGAGCTTCTTTGTATGTAGCTGGCTATGTAGCATGCAACTGGAGATTTGATCACCACCATGTTGTTGGCAGTTAAATCGACTGATGGAAAAGTATGCAAATTTTCAGCGTTGGGTAGTCTATTATGCATTATATACAAATATCTAAATAGTTCAAAAAATCATGTTACTTAGCTCTCAGGATTAATGACGTATCCAGAAATTTTTATATTGTTACGAATTTTTGGGGCAACCCGCTGTTCTGGGGTTTAAAATAGTTTAAAATTCGTATTCTACACGTCAAATAGTTAAATTTTGCTTTTTGTTACATCAAACTATTTTTTCGTCAAATGTGCTGGCAAACTGTTGCCAATCGTATTTGAAACTATCAATAATTTCATGTGTCCGACATTTATCTTGGCAAAAAATCACCCGTCTTGGCAGACCGCCCGTATAATAGGTAGTAAGTACCGTTCCGTTATTTAATACGCATCCTTGGTTACAGTAATATAAAAGAAACAGGAAACGGCTAAAATGTGCTTCCGCCCACAGCATGGTGATATTTTATTTATTTTTATTTTATTTTATTATTTACTTATTTATTTTGGTTGTGCGATAAACGTGACAAGTACTGAAAATTCGATTAAAGCTCTGGAAATATCTGAAAGATCTCTCATTTTCGCATATGCATTATTGTTACTTAGCTGCAGCCTGACGTAAGTAACAGAAACCAGTAACGAATATGCTTGCTTCATTTGACGTCACTGAACTGTTATTTTGGATTTTTTCGCATGTGTTATTGTTATTCGCAGCGTAGAAATATCATTGATTTGGTACCGCATACGTTAGCGTATTATATAAGTAGATAGCCGCAACGTTGCCACCTGTAGCAAATCACAAACAAAATATCAAAAATAACAGTATTTCAGCAGCGTGGTTCACCAAAGAGTTAGCATATTTGCAGAATGTTCATTAATTTGACCGATAAGTTCAGAAGATGATAAAGCCATCAAGAGGGTGGGAATTTGCCATGGAACAAGGGGTCTCAAACTACGTTGAAACGGTGGAGAATCGTTAAAAAACGCTTTCACGTTTTTAACCCATTTGTGCCTGGATATTTTTGCGACTTTCTTCGATTTTTACTGATATCAGAAATTATAGATAAATTTCTGATGTCAACTTCTTGAACAAGGGATGATTTCTTTTAAAATCATTATGCATAAAAATCGAAATATCAACATCCTACTTGGTCATGTTAAAATATTTTGTAGAGTTGAGGCTCAATACTCATGAATAAAGGCTAGGAAAAATAAATAACGTTTTCGACTAATAGCGCAAATGCCGTCCCAAAAAAGGGACGCTAGGCATAAATGGGTTAACGTCAAGCTGGAACGGCAAACGCACAACACTAACTACGACGAGACATCGCTTCGTAGCGCCTTCTGGCGTCATATGGTCAGTCTAAATGACGTAAAAACTGTCCCCGGACAAACTCAACGATTCAAGAAATTCTTGTGATATCTGGGCAGCGAGCGACGACAACTCACACTATCTCAGATCTCCGGTGTGCCCACAAGCTTCGCAATGACTGTGCAATGAAGTCAGTGGAATCAATTGCAACAACTCTAGTAATAAGTAATCAAATACCGTAAAATACAGCAAATTCGCCCCTCCCCCCCAATTTTCAAGAAAAACCTCAATCTATGAGGGCGGATAAACGGTAAAAATCGGGAAAATATATCCTTCAAGTGCCTTCTCTATCTTCAAGTGAAGTTGGATTCATACTGTCCGTTCCGTACCGTAAAGACGCGACGATGACATCACTCAGCGAAGCAAAAGGGAGAGCATTGTTCGACGTCACACTTCGTTGGCATATAGCGTGATTTCATTGGTGCATTTACTGCCTCTAATTCGCGCGCGGGTAACCAAAGTTTCAAAATAGGAAAGAACGGTGGGATAGAGCGAAGTCTGAGTGCCACGAAACGTTCCAGCATGAACTCGCGTTAAGGGACTTTTATCCGGTATAAAAGAAAACGAAATGCACTAGAAAAGCGAGGGGTATTTTGCTATATTTTATGGTAATTCTTTTCTTGTAATTCGTATTGTACTGATTTCGTTCCAGCGCAACGCCAAAAACTGCATGAGATGTTTGAGATTTTTCACTATGTCAGTCGAATTTATGAACACCTTGTAAGTCGAAGACTTTCCTGCTATTGAGGCGAAGAAATCTTGTCGCATCAAAATTCTAAGCAGCAAATAAAAGTCTCTATAGGCGTTAGAAGAATAAAAATTCGTTTAGTTGACACATGCGAAAATGGATAATACTCATCACAGAATAGAGAAATCATGGAGTTGGAACGAAATTAAAACGGTAAGAGCCGTTGCCATCTGTAATTCACAAATAAGCCGTTTCGAGAGAACTACGGAAAGAAGTCTCCGCAAGAAATTCGCCTCAAATTTCCAATTTAATCATTTTCCAACATCTGGCCTACCCTAAATGATTACTTGCGATCAATATAAGTCGCCTGAATATGCAGTAATTACAACTGTACAGCCTGACGGAGTTCATTCTAGAAACGGTGACGCATTAAAAGCAGTTGTCATCGTTCGGAGCAGGTTCATTATACTTGTATCTTTCAACAAGGGATCTGTTATGTGTAAGCAGATAATGTGTTTGCATATCCCTCAAGAAGCGTTTGGATAAGGGTCCAGGTTAGTATTATTTCATTAATTGATTTTCATCTCAGTGAGCTAGAGTATGAAGGGTCTTCTAAATTTGATGTATGAAATTAAGGTGACTAGGGATGGACGCGAGACGTGCGAGACGAGAATCGGGGCTGTCTCGTCTCGTCTCGCAATGGTAAACCTCTGTCTCGTCTCGCGTCTCGCCTCGTCTCGCAAACACTGTGTCTCGTCTCGCGTCTCGCAAAGAAATTGCTGTCTCGTCTCGCGCGAGACGCGAGACGTCTCGCGAGTCTCGCAAAATTAAGGACTGCGATTTCGTTACCATTTTTTACTAACTTATTATTGGGATTTTATTGAAAATTAATATTAATAATAACAATTACTTACATATAGCCACATAAGTAGATATATTAATAACTATATCAGCATATATCGGCATTTGAAGTAAAAGAAATTCAGCTTTAATCCGTACATATAATGTCCCACCGAAAATATAGTATTTATTTTTATTTATTTACTAGCTGCGTGCCCGTTCTTCGCATTGTAGTAAACGAAAATTTTCCTAACATGTGTAATTTCAATTAATTCCAGTGATGTGGAATCTAAAATAAAAGCAAAATTATTTGACTCTTGACGTAAAGTTTGCGTCATGAGTATTAACCTGGCATCATTGCAATATAATGACTCAAAAAACTACGTCAGTATCATTCGCGATCAGAAAAGTGAAAAGCATGGCGATTTGCAGAGAACTCCCGACTTTCAAAATGTGTTATTTCTACATCATACTCTTCAAGTTGTAGCATTAAATACCTCAGACACCACATGAAATGGACAACCGTTTGTTTTAAAATAGTTGCGCACCCGCTCTTCATACTGGAAGAAGCGAATATTTTACTAAAATCCTATCTGCAAAACAGATTTTTTTTTTTTTTAATTTAAGTAATCTCCTCTTTTGAAATTACTGCGGGATATATTAACGCAAATTAGAATTACTTATCGTTCAGTTGGTGATAACCCTTGAAAAAGGATAAACAGAACACTTTTAATTTCATGAAATATTTATTAATGTGGTATATTGTGATTTATTCATATTATCCTTACAAATCTACTAATACTACCTATTACGCATATTAATACTATCTATTTTCGCTTCTTCCTTTTTAAGGCTCGATTTCAAGAAACATTATTTGGCACAAATAGGTCCTTTTTATTCTATGGCGATTCTTTGCAATTTAAGCATTAGCATAAGGAATAATCATTTCACATAATGGTTGCTATTAAGAAAGCTCTCCATATATATTTAATTTATGCATAGTTTTGTAAGATTGGGGTATTTAGCACCACAAAACATTTCATCCACCATGGACCACGGTGGATGAAATGTTTTGTGGTGGATGAAATATTTGTCACCACGGGCCGTAGTGACACATATTCAAAGCGGTGCCAATTTAAATAGCCATATATCCACTATAGCGGTATTTTATAAATCCTCCATGGTTCTGTTTCCTGAAAACGTCAAACTTTGTAATCTCGAGGAGCTATTTAGAATCGCTATAATTGTGTCAGGACGTTAGAGTTGCAGAGTTTACAATTTTCAAGCATTTCTTAAAATTTATGACGTCACTGTTTAACTGCCGTATAAGATAACCCGGTTCGTTGAGCAAGTTAATTTGGATATTTTGACCAGTATTATCATTAAGATAACGGTTTACAGATAAATAATTTTGAAAACTTGTGTGATTATTAGTAGCATAAAATTTTAATCTAATTTCTTTTTTAAATCGTACAGAACAATTTAAACAAATCTCTAATTGAAATATGCGCTTCTTTCAGCATCCACCCACGAAGTAAAGCAAAAGCAGATGACGTGTTAAATTTATACCACTAAGTTTATATTTAGGTATGGAACACCGTAGTCATAAAATTCCACTTACCGCTGAAAAATCCTTTAAAATATATAAAACGTTCACAGATGTTAATAGCAGGGCCGTTGCGCTGTGGGCGCTATGGACGGCTCAGCTCCCCGCCACCCCCCCCCCCCCTAGAAAAATCTGAGCCACCTCACCCAGGCCAAAGAGCACAGTCATCGAGGAACATTTTTTGAAAAATCTTATAAAGAGATGCAAATTTCTTAATTTTTGTATCTGTACGTAAAAGCAAACATTTTATGTTTTATGTTCTTTAAAGAGTATTGGAAAATCAATTATTTCTTTTCCTTAGAGATAAGAAAAATTGTATTGCCTGAAGAGGAAATTACAAACTTCGCAACAAGGCCGTAGCGCTGGGACGCTATGGACGGATCAGACCCCCTGGAAAAATCTGAGCCCCTTCCCCCCCAAAGAACGCAGGCATCGAGGAACGTTTTTTGAAGAAAATGTTCCTCGATAATGGTGTTAAAAAATATACATCTTTCTTAAAAGAGATGTAATTTTTAAAAATTTTTGTTCCTGTTTGTAAAAGCAAACATTTCATGATCTTTAAGGGGACAAGGGACGTTAAATATTCAAAACTTTCCATTTTAAATTTTACTTGTAATCTTATGTATAGTTGTTTCACACAAAATCATAGTTGTCTAACATAATAGTTTGCATCTATATTGAAACTAAAAAAAAAAAAATAATAATAATAATTTTTAAAATGAAAATTGATATTTTTCAGAAAAAAATACGTCTTCTATTTTTTTATTTAAAATATCCCATGCGCATTCAAAATTAATAAAAAGCGACATATTTTTTTTAATATACATTTGCAATATATGTATGAACATATCTGTGCATTCATTTCTATGTGTGACAAACGCAGGCGCGTAGCCAGGAAAATTTGGGGGGGGGGGAGAGAGATGAACTTATATGTGTACTAATAGACGGAATTTCATCACTAATCCAAAAATGTGGGGGGGTGGGGATATATCCGGATATCCCCCCCCCTGGCTACGCCCCTGGAAAAAGGTAAGCTTTATATAAAAAGTAAATTCACGTGAGATGAAGCTTTTTTTTTTTTTTCAAATTCCATCCTACTGTTACATTTAAATTCCTATATCTCTATTAAATAACGTTTGTTTGAAAATTTAATGTACAATTATGTTCATGCATGCATTACAAGTTTACTATAAAAAAAATTACAGCTTTTTATTAAATTGGAATGCACATGAGATATTTTGAAAAAAATATTTATGGCCCATTTTTCCTTAAAGATATTACCATAATTTTTAAAAAAAGATTTAATTTTTTATTTTTAGTATTAATGTAAATGCAAACCTTTGTTTTAAACAACTGTACGTATACTTTGAGACTAAAAATTAAGAAATGATAGTTTTCAATTTTAAAGTCCCTTTGTCCCCTTAAAAAGTTTTAGAAAAGCAATTATTTCTTTTCTTTTATGATAAGGAAAATCGTATTTCCTGAAAAGGAAATTGCAAACAGCAAGCTCTTGAAACATCGTAAATTTTCTTCATTGATCTCTTTATTGGGGCGGCATTATTGGGTCTCTTTATTGGCAGTGAAAACATCTTGTTAAAAAAGGGTGTGTGGGTGGTCCTAATTTTCTCGGAAGCAGCACTGTCCCATTTCTACAATTAACGATCACCCCATGCGTCGCCCCTCTATCAGTAAAAAGGAAGCGTGAAGAAAACTTACGGTTTTCTGGAATGTATGGAGAAAACGTGCTAGCAATTAAGTTTCATCCTTTAAAAATGAACGACTATACAATACTAATCGCTTTACATGTTTGTTACTGCAAAGCCCATCAGTCTTTCGAACTTTACCACAAGGGGTGGTGATGGGTGGTGATATTGTTCTGTGTAAAATGCCGCTTTTAGAGGTATATACAAAGACTGGAGATTTTCGCCCATACTCTTTCACACACACGAGTTTTCCAGGAAATGGATAATGACATCTGCCCTGAACCGAATCAGAAACAACGTCTTTATCCATTCTTTTACTGAAAGTCTTTTTCTCCCTAGGTTTGAGTGAAGATGACAGAGATAATGGGCATTGGAAAGTTAGTCAGAATGGACATTTTCAAGCAAAGCAGCAGTTGTTTTTTGTCAAGCACCAGTAAATGACTCTTTTTAAATGGTGTTTTAGTTTTTGAAGCTACAGAATAGCAATACTAACTGTCAAATTATATGATTTATAAAATATTTTGAAATTCCCCCTTAATTTTTTTGACACGATAAGAAGTATAAAGCTAATTTTGATGTGGATTGTGGATTGTGGATTTTGATGTGTGCTAATTTTGTGCCCCTATGAATCCGGGGCGCTGGTGCCTTGCATCCACAGCACAACCCTTGTGGACGGCCCTGTAGCACGTTTTCTTGTCATCTGGCTAATTAACTAAACAAGCATACGCAACGCAGAGTCAAAACCAGGGTCGGACTGGCCGTGTCCGACTGCCTGCAGACTGCCCACCCTTTGTCGGGGCCCCACACTCACACACAAAAAAGAAAGAAAACAGATTTTCGAAGACAACAAATGAAAAACTGAAATTCGGTTTTTAAAGTAAAAACACGTCGAATGTTGTTAAGTCTATGGTTTTTCAAAAACTAATCCCTCTTTCACTGATTGCACTTGATAAAAATTGTTATTTCAGAATTGTTTCTTTCATTACATCTATGAAATTGTCTGAGGAAAGCCATTGTTTATGAAACTTGGTTAAGAAATGAGGCGCACACTTCAACACTTCTTCCAAAGGTATTATTAAAAGGCACATGAAGATGACGTTTCCGCCCATATATTACTATGTTTTTCTTAGCCGTCTCTGCACCCCCTACGCCCCTCCAAGTTCGGCAGTCTAGTAGAGAATCACCCTGTATATATATAACTAATAAGTAAAACACAAAATATTCTGCAAATATGACAACACCCCGCATGAAAAAATATATAACAGCAGAAGCAAGAATTACAAACCACAAGTGGAAAAAAAAAATAGATGCTCAGCCAAATGAGAATGGAACGGGAATTATAACCACTGGCACCATTGTCAGGAGCCATAACCAGTAGATTTTAATTAAAGACAAACAAAATAGTAGGATTTCGGTTGTGTGGCATATCAAAAGAGATATTCACTCCACACGTTTTAGGCTCTATCGTACTAGAAATAAGGAAAAAAGGAAAACAATAAGATATCAAAATCAGGGGCGTAGCCACGGGGGGGGGTGTTAGGGGGGTCATAACCCCCCATGAGAAATTTTTACCATATAAAATGTATATTCTTCACTCTATTATCACACACACGTATACATATATATGAGTTGTAGTAGTCGAAACCCCCCCCACCCCATGAAAAACTTCTGGCTACGCCCCTGATCAAAATAATTGAAAAAGCGCTGAAAAATCGACATACCAATCTGTAGTGATAGAAAGCACATGGAAGTCCAGCATATCTATACATATGTATATATAATATAATATCTATATTCGTAACTTGTGGAACGGAAGGGAGGGAGGGGGGGGGTAGGCAACCAGAACGTTCTTTTCACAAATCCCTCCTCTAAAAAAAAAATAAATATCGATAAAATTCTTGATGTAAAATACAGCCCCCGCGAATACCTAAAAATAAATTTATTTTCATTCTGAAATTAGTTCTCTAAAAAGGATCGATGACAACTCTCTCTCAAAAAAAAAAAATAAAAAATAAAATAAAATCCGTATCTTGCGTTGAAATATAAAAAATACAAATCCTATGTTTAGGTAGAGCTTTGTGGTAATTAAGAACTTATTTGCTTGAATTTACTGTAAATGACATTATTTCTCGGTACACCTAATAGCAATATTACGAATAAAGCGGATATAGTACGTCTTTATTAAATCTCTACTATTTACTTTAACGTCAATTTCAAGTATCTAAAATATGTGTAATTTTTATGTTAATGAAAACAAGATTATATTAACGATAATTATAATTATTTGCCTAATATTTCCAATAACATTACCGTGTGTGCATTTTTAGATTTCATTATAGTATCTCAGTTGGTTAATAGACGACTTATTTTTTGTTTATATTTTAAATTACTGAACAGTTAATTTGTTGACGACTATCCGTTTGTACTTTTCCACAATAATTTTTAGCGAGAGTACTACAGTCGTTATGTTCGCCCTGCTTACAGAAAAATTAAACCATAATCCCCCTAATGTATATCCAGTGTGGATTTAAAAAAAAAAAAATTAAAAGACATCTAACAGGCGAAGATAATTTTAGAATAGGAACCCAACTGCAAGATAAATGATGGGGAGGAAAAAAAATTATAAAAGTTTTGCAAGCCGAAGGAAGGGAAAACATGATAATATAAACGAAAAGAGAAATAGTTTAAAAAAATTGCTTGCATTTCTTTCCGTCCGATATTAATATATAAGAATAAAAAATGTCATTTTAATCTATTTAAAATAGGCCAGCGATAGGGATTTAACCGCCCCTAGAAAGTTGTCACCAGGGTGGGCGCCCCCCCCCCTACGCACGCCGAAACGTGCGGGAAAGTTTGAGGATAATATCGGTACAAGGATATTTCAACCAAGGATATTCAACCATATTTCAACCTACTCAGACTAAGCATCAATGCGAATGCAAGTTGCTCTACTTCTAATCTCTCTCTGATATACCAGAAACCCGATTATCACAAGGGCAAGGGGGGGGCGGTAGTCCGGTGCCCCTGAAGAAAAAGGGGGCCCATATATATATATCCCGATTATCTAAATTATAAATTCATACGTACTGAAATAGTAATTGTGGGGAAAAAACTGAATTTCCTCTTTAATACAGGTATTACCTAATTGCCTATCACTAGATCCAGTTAGAGATATTTTTTTGGGGGTGATAAATACGATTTGATTAAAGTACAAAAACTACAGTTAACTGAAATGCAATTTTCGAGTACAACAGTGGTCAAAACTGGGTTAAAATGCTTAAAAAAGGGGGGCTCAGTAAAGGGGCTTAATGCGTAAAAAAGGGGATAGTAAGGGGGGCCCCAAACTTAATGCCCCGGGCCCCGTCTAAAAGTGGTCAGATTTGAACATACCGTACCGCCTTTCCTATTTACTTATTATTTTTCTTTCAACTCTTCTCTGTTTTCTTTTTTTTTCCGCCTCTTTCTTTATCCTCTCTTTTGTGTGTTTTGTATATCTCTCGTCTGTTCTAATTTTAAATGTTACGTGTTTGTGCGTATTGTAGAGTGCTGATAGTATACCAGGACCGAAAACGAAGGAGACGCAAGTTAAACGCTAGAGGCTTCAGGCAAATTGTCGCTTTTCAGATCGTATTTATGCGAGACGGAAAAAAATGCGAGAATTCTCGCGAGAAATCTCGCGCGAGACAAGACTTTGTCTCGTCTCGCGTCTCGTCTCGCAAAATATTTTCTTTCTCGTCTCGCGTCTCGTCTCGCAAAAAAAATGCCTGTCTCGTCTCGCGTCTCGTCTCGCGAGACAATGCGAGACTGCGGGACAATGCAAGAATTCTCGCGTCTCGCGTCCATCCCTAAAGGTGACCATACGTCCTCGAAATTCGAGGACAGTCCCCAAATATAGATCTTTTTTTCATTTTGTCCCCAAAAATACTTTGTCCCCAAATGTCCCCAAATTTAAAGATTTGTACTTTTTTTTCCTGAAAGTTTCCGTTTAGTTTATTTCTTTCAGAAAATACTGAAGAAATAAGAAAAATAAATCAACTAAAAGCGCCATCTACTCAGAGAAACAATGGAATTCGATCTCTGAAAACGTTTGTTGTCACTGTGCGTGTAGCGTGTACAGACATTCAATAAAGTATCCGACTATGAGCCAAATTTTCCAGTTCAGTTTTGTTAATGATTAATCGCCTTTCATGAAGAACCATGCTTTAAATATGAAATTGAAGTACGAAAATTTTCTTGCACTCGAATACTTTTTTTATAGACTGTACAAAGTTTCATGAAAAATTATCACTAAATAATCCAATGTAAAAAGCAATGTCTTCTGAAAAAAACAAATACTATTCCAAGAGTCAAATTTTGAATAAATTGCATAATTTCAACATGATGTTCCTTTCATATTTCTGGTTTGAATAAATATTTATAAATGAATGAAATACTTCTATTAATTTATTAGAAATAAGAATACACAATTGATATAAAGAGCTATTAGAGTTCATTTTTAACTATTACAGTCAGTCAAGATTTAAAATATGGGTATACATGGTAATATATTGTGTCCTCGAATAAGTCCCTAAAAATATTTTCTAGTGTCCCCAAGTTTTCCTTGGATTCGAGGACAATGCTTGATTTGTCCCCAAAATACTGTTTAGAAATATGGTCGCCTTATATGAAATACAAGCCAATAACCGGCAATATAGTGTAGACTTGATGAAATAATTGAAACTTTGTAAAATAACACTCATCAAAGATACTTATTAATTTGGACGCACGTTTCGGGCTAGAAATTTTCGTCCTTCATCAGCAGAAGTTCACCCACAGTAAGCCGGGGACTGTAAGAGTAAACAAAAGCGAAGAGATAGTTGCCAATCGGATGAAGAGAAAAAGCAAGAAGCTAGCTATATATAAAGTAGGAGGGAAATGTAGGGGGGAAGGAAATAACAATACCTGGAAGGTAGGTAAAAATAAACTAGAAAAAATATAAAATAAAATATAGAAAAGGTTAATAAATAAATGCACACAATAGAAATATACAAAAACAATAGAAACCAGAACAACAAATGAACAGCAACAACAACAAAGAAGGTACTTTTTTTAACAGGCCAACAAAAATTTTGTTAATAGTACCCATAAAGTAAATACAGAAAGACACACAATAGACAAAATTAATTAAATAATTAATTAAATATATATATTTTTAAAAAAGTTGAGGAAAGCGGGACCGAAGAAGAAAGTAAATAGAACCTTACAGCAATTGATTCTAAGCAGAATGAATAAAAGAAGTGGAAGAACCGTCGTTAACAAGACGCTTTAAAAGCTGCGTAATGAAAAAAAAAATATCCTTCCAAAAATAACGATGGAACTAAGACTGAGGAGTGCGCGAGACCTTAGCTTTATAAAATTGAAAACGATGATTAGAATTCTAACAATGAGAAGCAATAGAAGATTTGCAAAACTCATGGTTGGATACATATCCCACAGGCACGATTCTTTAGTCAAAGCCGAAATACTTAACGAAAGTTTGGAGTTTCACATAAAATAAATTGTTAATATGAGATCTCTACTTATTATAAAAGAATATGTCTGTGCGTGTGGGTGTCTGGCTGTCTGTTTTTTTTTTTTTTGTGACGGACGTTACGGACAAACGGTTACACGTAGAGTTACTAAATTTGGTTCTCAGGAAATTCTAATTATGAAGCTATGCACCTGGACGCGATTTTTTCAAAATTCGACACAGAATTTTTTATGTTTTATGCGATTTTTCGCATTTTTTTCACACTTAATGAGTAAGAACAACGATAATTACGCTTGCAGCAAAACGGCATTTACATCATAGCATAGAGTAGAAAATTTCTGAACTTGTTTCTCAATATGTAACATAATACTTCAATATTTCATACCTCAAAAATTTTGTAACATTTTGTTAACTTAATAATCATCAAAGTAGACTCTCTAATAAGATCCTTATTTGAATGTGGCTTTTGTGAACGCAGAAAATTCACCCCAATTTGCATTTCATAAACCTTCCTACATCACACAGCCGCTAAATGATTACTTGCACTTAATACAGGTCATTTTGATATGCAATAATTACCACCGTATGCCTCAACACAAACACCGTATTTCAGAAACAGTCCGGTATTGAAATCTATTTTCATCGTTCCGAGCAGGATCATAGTGATCGTACTTCTCAACCCGGGATCTGTTATTTATAAGTGCAAATTGCACGTTGCGTTTGCTCTTAAACTGACGTATTTGTATTGTGCTCTAGATAAATTGAATTTATGTTAATTATTGGTGGGTGAGGCACACTACTGAATTTTTGTGCAAGCATTTTAAATATTTTTTTTTTTAACTTTTGAAATAAAAAGACCAAAGTTCGATTTGTATTTATTAAATTTTAACCCATTTGTGCCTGGATTTTTTGCGACTTTCTTCGATTTTTACTGATAACAGAAATAATAGATAAATTTCTGACGTCAATTTCTTGAACAAGGGATGATTTCTTTTAAAATCATTATGCATAAAAATCAAAATATCAACTCCTGCTTGGCCATGTTAAAATATTTTGTAGAGTTGAGGCTCAATACTCATGAATAAAGGCTAGAAAAAATAAATAACGTTTTCGACTAATAGCGAAAATGCCGTCCCAAAAAAGGGACACTAGGCATAAATGGGTTAATGGCACTCATTCGTTTTCTTAAGTCAAAATATGAAATACAAACACAAATGTAATTAACTTTGTACTAATACAATTATTAGCATTTCAAGAAATTTAAATTATTTTAGTTTTACGAGTTTCTAGACACATTATTTCACAGTATTTTAACACACTGGTAGACAGATAATATGAAAGAAATATTGTTGTTGTTGTTCTCATGTCCATGGACAGACGATTGCACCATCCATGGAAATAACAGCCATTGCCCCAGAGGGGTTTGGACTTCTGCCTGTTGCATCATTGCAGATAGGTAACCCTGCGTGAAAATAATTTGGTGAACACCGTTCTCAAGTTCTCTCTGAGACAAACCAGCTATTCAGGATTCCCAGCTGTTGCAGCTATGACGGGTTACTCATAGTTTGGTGAATACGGCTCTTGAAGGATTAACCCATTAAAACCCAGCGGTCTATTTTTAGCATAGAGATATGAATACCAGGAAGTGGCATTAGCTATCTTCAGCATTGGACGAAATGAAGTAACTGAATTGGTCACAGTATGGCGGAACAATTAGTTTTGAGAGTTTTGATTGCAGCGGATCCGAAAGAACTGCATCTGAAGGAATCGGTCCTTCAGAGGACTGGATCCGTAAGGACCAGATCCTCAAAAGGACTGACTTTACCCACCTCTAGATTATACTTCCATTTACTTGGTACGAGGTAGTAAAAGTTATTAAAATTAATACAATTTCAATAAATATTAAAATTGTTGGTACAATTGAATTATTTGAGAGACATTGGAACTATCACCATGAAATAACAATGTTTTGGTCAAAGCAATATGGCGGCTCGGTTACAATTTCGGCTTCACTATCAGATAAGTAATGCCATCTCCTGGTATTCATATCTCTATGATTTTTAGACGGTCGCAAAAATATTTAAGCATTCAATTTTCTTTCTTTTTCCTCGTATTTTCATTTCTCGAATAAAAAAATCTGATTTTCTCAAAATAATCAGCGACAACATAGTAAAATATTAATTTTTCATTGTTTCGATAATATTTTCAGAAAAAGAAATACATTCTTCATACTCCACAAATGTCTGAAATTTATTTATCCCTTCTAACATCAACATAATTTGGAGAATGTACCGAAGAAATCCAGCTCTAGCGGGTTAATCTTCTTAGGGTGTAACTCAGTCCTCGGTGCTACTAGGAAGGGGCATAATTTGCACTGTCTAGGAGAATCACGCGGGCCAATAGGGAAGCTGAAATAGAAAAAAACTTTATTTACAAGGGCATATGAGAAATGTGGTATAGTAGTCAAAAAACTAACGTGAACAGTTATGGATCAGTTCAGGTATCCAAAACTGATTAAGAGTGTCGTCTTCAGTTCAGGGATTTCCAGCAATTTGCTATAGTTGCTAGAACAGAATTCTTTTGCGCTTTTGTGTACATTAAAAGCTTTTAGAATACCTAATCCCCAGGGAGAAAGCGGCTTATAAATATTTGCAAGCAAACCGAAATTAAAATTTCAATTAACATACAGACTATTGCTATGCTAGCAATAACTATAAGGGGTGATCAAATGAAAAGGTACGAAACGTCGTAAAAACGTAACAGGTAAATATTTGCATATTCCGCCATGGGAGAACGTAGCGAGACATCGCGGGATGGAATTGGAGTCTCTGACTGGGATCGGAGCATGCGCGGGCGCCCGCATGCGCAGGAGAGAGCAGAGGCTCTTATCAAAAGCGGCGTCCAAATGATGCAGCAGTCCGTATGAGGACAGGATGGCGTTCGCGTTGCAAAATTCGACGACTGAGGAGCAGCGAGGTGTTATCCGATTTCTGACTGCGGAAGGTGGGAAACCGGCAACTGTTCATCGCCACACCCTGCTCATGAAGGGTGTGGTTCTGCTCCATGATAACGCGCGTCCATACGTCTCCAGAGTCACACACATGGAAGTGGCCAAGTTCAAGTGGCAGACGTTGGACCATCCACCTTACAGTCCGGACATGTCACCCTGTGATTTCCATGTGTTTGATCCACTGAAGAAACACCTGAAAGGAAAGTGCTTCAACTCGGACGACGTACTCAAGGACGCTGTGACAGACTTGGTCTCGTCACGGCCACAGGAATTCTGGGAACAAGGAATTCTGCGGCTTGTTCATCAGTGGGATCTTTGTGCTCAGGCCTATGGTGTATATTTTGAATAAAGTCTACATTTGTACCCACTGTGTAGTTTCGTACCTTTTCATTTGATCACCCCTTGTAATTTGTTCTATTTTATTTCTTACAGGAGAGATAAATGTTTTTTAATTTTAAATTTGAGCTTGAGCCTGGTCTCGTGTGTATCACCTGGCAGCTAATTTTATAAATGTCAATTGGGCTATTTCAGCTGGATATGATGATTTTATTTATGGCCGTGAAAAGCTAGCTTGAAATTGAGTTTAAGGAGAATTTAGGCCCGACGACAGCTAAATTTGTGTAAAAATAGAATCGTAGGCACCAGTTCAAAGGCTTTCATCTATTATTTTTGGCTTCAATTCCCCCCAAAATTTGCTTTACAGCTTTGCTAGAACGTCCAGAGCAAAATTGTTTGAAAGTTAAAACCATTAATAATAATAATTATTTCAGCAACACCAAAACTCCAAAAAACTGACTTGATACGTGTACATGATTCTGGTAGGCCGAGCCACTTTTTCTAGAAATTAGAAATTTAGTGATCTGTAGCGAAGAAAAATTTAAATTTCTTCTCAACAAAACAACAGATGTAGTTGACTGTAAGCTTTTTGAAAAATATCAGAATGGGCCAATTTATGTTTAGTAAATTTTACTGATTGTATCTTGAACGGTATTCAAGGAATTAAAGTTTTAAAATATTGGCAAATATTTCATTTTACAATATTTCACTGTTTCATTGCTTGCAACTCGTCATTAATTCTAGATACTGTAATACAATTGTCAATTTGATCATGTTATAAGATTTTTTATGCTCTTTCTAAATATGGGGCAACTTTTTGTCTAGTGTGTTTAGAAACTTCAGAGGGTTATACTAAATTTTTGAAATTTTTCATTCCATCCGCGTTAGTGAGAAAACAATCAGGCAGGCCAGGTGTTCTATATTGATTTGTGCTGTACATGAGCAGTCCTGTCACCCCCTAAAATATTTTACACAAGTTCTGAATCATCCTGCATATGTCATGTTACTTATATACAGTATTACAGAAACAAATACAGTGTACAGAAAGTAGTCCGTTGTATTTCGTACGTGTTGAAAGGTATATTTATGTTGAAAAAAATCCAGACTTCTAACATTTTCTCAAACAGTATGTTGAACATTTTAATAGGTTTGTTCCATGTTCAAAAGTTGTGGGGTTTGAGATGCGAATGTTTGTTTAACATATTTTTCTGTTGTTGTTGTTGTTCCCCGTCTATTTTATATTTTATCTTGAAAAAAAAATCTGCTGAAACATTTTCTCTCAGTAAATTGAATATTGTATTAGGCTTGGTCAATCTTTACTCATAACCATCTCATTTATGTCACAGAGCAAATCTATTGATTATTTTAGCCTACCGAAAGACATTGTAATGCCATATGAACAAGCATGTAAACCAAACATCAAAGTGATCAACAGCAATACAGGACCCGAGGGAGTGTCCAGGGAGTACGATAACCCCACCCACAACCGAAATTTCGATTTTTGTTTACAAAATAGTAAGGTAGAAGTCGCATTATGAACTGATTTAAATGAACTTTTGCATCTGTTGACAATGAGTTTTTCTTCAAAAAACTGTATTTTAGATGACAAACATTTTTGTCCACGTAAGTCAATAATTTTTAAAACTGTGTGTCGGATCGTCTCATTTGACAGAGAATTTCTCTATCAATGACGGTTTTTTGTTTTGTTTTTTTTACTCGGCAAGCAGCTCATCAATTTTCGCGCCCAGGCGTCATTCGGAGCGTAGATTCTACTCTCCGAATGAAGCCATGAAGTGTCCGAATAAAGTGTGCGTCTAATTTCTTAACCAAGTTTCATCAACAATGGGCTTTCCTCAGACAATTTCATAAATGTAATGAAAGAAGCAATTTCAACTTACTGTTCGAGATAATATCAAAAGTCTCGATTTTTTCAACATAAATATAGCTGTCAACACGTACGAAATATACCTGAATACTGCCTGCTTACAGTATTTCTTTGTAATACTGTATATGAATATTATGACATATACAGGGACATTCAGAACTCTTGTAAGATATTTTAGTAGGTTATAGAACAGACTCATGTGGAGCACAAATCAATATAGAACACCTTGTCTATCTGAAATCCTTTTCCCACTAACGTGAATAGACTGAAAAATTCCAAAAACTTAGTAAATCCCTCATTTCTTAAGTTTTCGAACACACTAGACAAAAAAAAAGCCTCATATTTTGAAAGAGCATAAAAAAATCCTGTAAAACGACACTGATTGTATTATAGTATCTAAAATTAATGACGACTTGCAAAAAATGAAACAGTAAAAAATTGCTAAATGAAATATTTGCCAACATTTTTAAACGTTAATTGATTAAATACCGTTCAATATAACAATCCGTATTTTTTACTAAAAATTCGCCCCATTCTGGTACCTTACAGAAAGCTTGCAGATTGGTTACCTTGTGTTCGAACAGATCACTAAATTTGTACTTTCTTGAAACAGTGGCTCCTCCCACCCGAATCGTGCACTCTTCAAGTCAGTTTCGGAGTTCTGATGTTTCTGAATTAATTATTTTTGGTTTTAATCCCCCCCCCCAAAAAAAAAATTGCTTTAAAACTTTACTAGAACTTCCAGAGCAAGATTTGGAAGTTCAAACCAATAATAATAATTATAATAATAATAATAATAACAACAACAAGAATTATAATAATAATTTTCAGCAACATCAAAACTCCAAGGCGTGTAAAATAAGGCGTGGTCAGTGTTTACTAATAAACATCTCATTAATGTCACATATAGCAAGTCTGTTGCTTATTTCCGCCGACCTAAAAACACTGTAATGCCATATGAACAAGTCTATGAACAAAAAACCAAAATGATAACTGCAGTAAAGGAACCGAAGGAGTGTCCAGAGCGGCGATAACCCTCCCCACAACCGAAATTTCGATGTTCTTGACAAAATAGTAAGTTGGAAGTCGCTGTACGAGCTGATAAAAATGAACTTATATTTTGCTCAAAAAATTGTATTTTACATGGCAAATATTTTTGTCCACGTGAGTCAGAAATTTTTCCAACTGAGTGCCGACCCGTCTTATTTGACAAAAGAATGTCAAAGAAAGCGGGTTTTTTTTGGTGTGTGTGTGTGCGGGGGGGGGGGGGGGGAGTACGCTTTTATTTGGAAAGCTCACCAATTTTCGCTCGCTGCCTTCATTTGGAACGTTGGACAAAAAGACTTCTAGGTGGAAGTCGCTTTATAAACTGATAAAAATTCACCTTTTACATCTGTCAACAATAAGTTTTTGTTAGAGAAACTGTATGTTATAACACAAACATTTCTGTCCACGTAAGTTAGTAATTTTTTAAACTGTGTGCCGGGTCGTCTCATTTGACAGAGAATTTCTCCACCAATGACGTTTTCTTTTCTTTTCTCTTTTATTTTTGGTTCAACCGGCAAGCTCATCAATTATCGCGCCCTGGCGTCATTCGGAGCGTAGGGGAGAGAACGAACTGCATTCGAGGAGAACGATGTTAAGACTAAAGGACTTATCTCTTTCTATTTTGGACACGCGTTTATATAACCAAGAATGTTTTTACTTCAAGTATTTACCTCCGAAAGAAATTATCGTACACTGGTTTGAATGCTGTACAATCACAGTAAAAATGACTTAACCCGCAAATATTGTATTGATAAAGAGCAATAATTTAGTGTTCCACCAAAGGCATTGCAAACTTTGATTAGTTTCTCATAAAATATTATATTGAAAAAAAAAATATATATATATATATCAGCCATATCAACCGAATAGGACGAAAGTCGAAAGATTAAGGCAAATATTTTTCATTAAAAATACTGTTTTTTCAGAATGTATTTTTTTTTTTTTTTAAACA
Source organism: Cheiracanthium punctorium (assembly GCA_038373885.1). NCBI lineage: Eukaryota > Metazoa > Arthropoda > Arachnida > Araneae > Cheiracanthiidae > Cheiracanthium > Cheiracanthium punctorium. Next base: position 25,857 of record JAWZYV010016965.1, read on the forward strand.
TCAATTCTCTGCTTTTGCACCGAAAAGCTTATCAGTAAAACGTGTTTGTTTAAAATGTAGTAAAAAATAGAGATAGCCAATGATTCGATGAGTCGAATCAGTGATTCGAATCTTGGTACTGAGTGGCTCAGTCTTTACACTCACTCTCTACTGATTCGAATCACAAGCCCTCAACTGTGGGGAAATACATTACAAGTGCGAAGGGAAGGAAAACTTATTTTCCCTTTGCCGTTCCCAGAGATTTTCCCTTACTCTTTCAACTCTTTTCGACTCTTTTCCACTCTTTTCGACTCTTTACGACTCTGAGTCGATAGATGATTTGAAACAGCAAATGAGTGGGTGTGGGTGAGTTGGTCACTGAGTTGGTGCAGCAACGCATCTTTACTGATTCAGTGTTTCCCTCTGTTTTGGTGATTGTATACGATCGTTGAGATTCGTTAGTTTTTCGAATCTTCTATCGACTCAGAGTCGAAAGGAGTCGAAAAGAGTTGAAAGGATGTTTCATTTAATTGAAGTTTTTTTTTTCGAATCTTTGGTGTTTCATTTCTTGGTTGGTGGTCGGATTTAAAGTTTTATTTGTCTGTGGGTGTGGAGTGGGTCGAACATTGTTTGCTTTTGGCGGGGGCATAGGCGTTACTTTCTAAGGGCAAGAGGGGTCAATCCCCCCCCCGAAAAAAAAAATTAAGAAAATTCAAGTATCAGAGCTATTTATAATAATGATATTTTCTACAATCGGAAACATTTTTCCCCCCATCCAAATATTACATGCCAATTTACGCCAATGCTCGTGGAAGAGCGGGGGGTGTCTCAAAGTTGTTTAAACCTTTTTCCTTCGGGGGGACTCCCTCCTTCCAACTTGTTTGGCTGATTTAATATTTGTTTAAAATTTAATGAAACATCCCTTTTCTACTTTTAACTTCAATATATGTCCCCCTGCCCCCACCCCCGAAAAAAAAACAAAAACAACAACAAAAAAAAAAAAAAAACGGAACGTTAAGTTTACATGGTGGCGGGTTTTCATGTGAAGGGAAATAGAATGAAATAAAGTTAGGATTGTGCTTGTCACTTTTAATGAAGGATACAGGGGCGGTATTAAGCGCTCTCACAAAAGGACTTTGTAGTAAGCAAAATAACATTTCGCTTTATTGCTGCAGATTTCGTTTAATATATTTTTTTTACCTTGTTTGTCGTTTAAGGGGAATGATTTTATTTTCTTTCGTAATTCAGAGAAATGCAAAATACGGTCTAAAGCAGTGGCGCAGTTAGTGTTATTGACAGTGGCGTAGCCAAGATTTTATTTCGGGGTGGGCTGGGTATCAAATTTAAAGATAAAGTTCCATTGTAAGCTAAGTAAAGGGTCCCATTTTTTTGGGGGGGGGCAGCAGCCCCTCAGTAGGACTGGGCCAAAAATCGATAAATATCGGCATATCGGTTTTATTTCAACATCAAATATCCGATATTCCCATTTTCATTTCAGTGAAATCTCAAATTCGATAAAGGTAAAAAATACAGACCGGCCAGGGGCGTAGCCAGAAATTTTTCATGGGGGGGTTATGACTACTGCAACTCATATATATGTATACGTGTGTGTGATAATGTAGTGAAGAATATACATTTTGTATGGCAAAAAATTCCTCATGGGGGGTTATGACCCCCCTACCCCCCCCCCCTGGCTATGCCTCTGAGGCCAGCGATAAGAAAATCCTGAGATTAATACCAGCTTGTGATGCTTTTGCTACTGCTTTCTCTTCGTTAATGACGATGCCGGATCGCGGAAAAAACAGCTCCATGGTTTATTAGTCTAATTACCATAATTAATTAACGTATATCTCGGAAACTATCCACCGGAGCGCGTTTTTATTAATTCTCGACCCCCTCTAGACTCAACACCCCACCGACACTTAAAATTTCGAATGCTTTGACACCAAACTTAACCTTTTAATCTTACAGGCCCAGGGGGTCATACGAAGCTCCCCTATATTTTCTATTTGAGCATTTTAAACACTAGCCTCCTCCGGCGGCATCTCCAAAGTCTGGAAACCATCCCAGAGCCAATTTCTACATGTTTGCAGTCCCTTTAGGCCTCAATCATGGTAAATTAGTCTAATTATCTTAATTAATTAACGTATATCTCAAACTATCCATCGGAGCGCGTTTTTATTAATTCTCGACCCCCCCTAGACGTAAACCCCCATCGATACATAAAATTTCGAATACTTTGACACCACACTTAACCTTTTAATCTTACAGGCCCAGGGGGTCATACGAAGCTCACCTGTATTTTCATTTCGGGCAGTTTAAACACTAGTTTTACTCGAGCAAGGAGAGAGAGATGCTAGCTGCCCGAGAACTCAGCGGAGAAGAAACCCGATGAATGGGTGAAGGGTGTTTAAATAGTACGGCTTTCGGCGCACAGAGAGGAAAAATTTCTTTAGTTGATTTATTGATTCAAGATTCGAATCATCGAAGTAGTGAGTGAGTTGAGATTCGAATCAGTAAAATGAGTCGAACCGCCCATCTCTAGTAAAAAATTGGAGCCACACAAAGAATAAGTCAAATGAAGAATTCTGTTCTGAAGTAGTAGTGCTTTTGTTACTTTTTTTACTTAAAATATTTTTTAAAAATACTTCTTTTAATTTCTGGTGAGTAAAATTTCGTAATTTCATTATTATTAAAAAATTAATTTTTCAAAATATTATTATCTCTATACTTATTGCACGTTCAGTTATCTATTTCTTTACCTTTAAAATGAAACACACACAGTAATCTATTTACACTCATGTCCATAAATTAAGGATAATTCAGAATCACACAGAAATTGATCTCTAAAATAAAAATTTCACCTGTGGAATGATCACACATATCTTGAAGAAGAATATGCAAATTACAGGAAACCACCAGATGGCGTGGATGGTACGTCACAATGACGAGAGTGTAAGAGAGGGGTATATAAGGAATGGTGGCAAAGAAGTAAAATTGTTCACAAGCGCTGTGAAAGCCTTTCAGTGCAAAAACCGCATAGTTATGGCACAAAGGAGGCATTTGGATGATGTTTTACGTGGCAGAATTATCGGACGACTGGAATGTGGACGTACCCAGCTGGAAGTATCCGAGGAACTTGGAATCGCCCAGAGTGTCATCTCCAGGCTTTGGCAACGATTCCAAGATGATGGTAATGTGAGTAGACGTTACAGCACAGGTCGCCCCCGAGTTACAACGCCGAATGAGGACCGCTATTTGGCAGTTACTGCCAAAAGAAACAGACGGAGTACAGCATCAGACCTGTCTCGTCAGCTCTCTTCAGCTACCGGTACGACAGTTTCAAGGCAGACCGTGTACAGACGCTTAGGGCACATTGGTCTATATGCTCGTAGGCCTGTCAGATGTGTTCCACTTACCGCAACTCACTGTCGCCTGCGATTAACCTGGAGTAGAGAGCATGCATTGTGGACACCGCAACAGTGGTCTTGTGTGATGTTTTCCGACGAGTTCAGGTTTAGTTTGGAGTCTGATTCTCGACGGACATTCATCTGGAGAGAGCCAGGTACCCGTTACCACCAAGAGAACACCATTGAAAGACACCGTTACGGTAGTGCAGGATGGCTCGTTTGGGGAGGAATTATTCTTGGTTCCAGAACTGACCTGCATGTTCAGAGTGTAACGATGACAGGCCACATCTATCGGGATGTCATTCTGGAACAACATGTACGTTTGTTTCGGGGCGCCATAGGTGCTGAATTTGTGTTTATGGATGACAACGCCCGTCCTCACCGTGCAAACATTGTAGACGAATGCCTTCAATCGGAGGATATCACCCGTATGCATTGGCCAGAATACTCACCGGACTTGAATCCAATAGAGAATGTGTGGGATATGCTTGGCCGACGAATTGCAGCCCGTCAACCCTCTCCCACCTGTCTACCGCAACTTCGGAGTGCATTGCTTGATGAGTGGTGTAATATTCCCCAAGATCAGATTGATCATTTGATACTCAGCATGCCTAGGCGTTGTCAGGCCTGTATTGTATCGTCCGGGAGACATATTCCGTATTAAACATCCTACTAACCATGTTATACTGTTTTTGGTAAATAGGTTCTTTTTTGAAATTTGGTCAAGGGAGTAAAACTTGCAATTTTTATTAATTATGTCAAACACATAGCATCTTTTTTGCTCTTTACTTTTTGTTTAATAAATAGACTTTAAAATAAGTCAAATTTGTTTTGCTTCTTTCTCTTTCTTTGCCTGAACTTCATTATCCTTAATTTATGGACATGAGTGTATTTAGATAAATGTTTTTTTGTCAGGAAACATTTGCTTCTTGGACAAGGCAAAAATGGCCTGTGAAAACACCGATGCTGAATAATACATGCATAGACCGGTTTTAGTTAGGTGTAAAAGAAATATTCAACTAATGAAATTGCCTTTGTTCGGCGTTTTCGATGCAAGCATCTCTTAGTATCCTACATAAAAATAAATGAGTCAGGATATATTTAATTTTCAATCTGTCTGTATGTCTGCTTCAAAGTTTTTGGGGGTTTAGGGGTTGGTATCATCTAACTACAATCTGTGTAAAAAAAAAAAAAAATAAATAAAAAAAAATAAAAGAAGTGTACTAGATGTCTGTGAGGGCCACGCCTAGTTATCCACCCAAATCGCTTCTTCAGTGGCACGTTGGTGCCTCCTTCATTTTAACTTTCCAAGCCGGAAGTTCCGTAGTATGATATGAGGGTCAATACAGGTGTACCTAAAACTGGCTTAAAGGGTTAATGTCCTTGTGGCAGCGTTTCGCAACCTGTGGGGCGCAGAGCGTTTGCACGGGGGGGGAGGGAGAAAAACAAAAGTGGAAGTAATGATGCATGCTTTTAAAAAAAAAATCTTATTTATTCTCATTTTTACTCAAAAATATAGCCCTTTCCGCTTAAAATGTTCATTCAAACTTTACTGATAACATTATTTTTTAGAAAATTCGACTAAATGATCATTATTAAAGATTAAAAAACTGAATGTATGGTGAAAAATGTGAGGGGGGGGCGCCACCCTAAGTTATCCTTTGATGGGGGGGCGATGTTAAAAGGTTGAGAGCCGCTGCCTTGTGGCATAATTTACCGACTTCAGTGCCAGAACGAAGGGAGAGATAGTTTGCTCTGCCTAGAAGAAGAATCACGTGGGGCAGGGGCGTAGCCAAGGGGGGGTCATAACCCCCCCCCCATGAGGAATTTTTTTTTCCATACAAAATGTATATTCTTCACTCCCTTATCACACACATGTATGCATATATGTGAGTTGCAGTAGTCTTAACACCCCCCCATGAAAAATTTCTGGCTACGACCCTGACGTGGGGAAATGGGAAAGCAGGAATAACAAAAGATTACTTACTAGGGCACATGAGAAATGTGGAATAGGAGCCATAAAGCTAAAGTAAAGAGTTATGGAAATCAATCATTGATCATTTAAGGTATCCGTAAGTGACTATGATTATCATCATCAGTTCAGGGATTCTGTTTAATAGAATTCTTTTATGTTTTTTGTATATTTAAAACTTCTAAAATATCTAATTCACGGGCAGAAAACAGCTTATAAATATTTTTAGCTATACCAAAATTAAAAATAAAATTACACGTAAGCAATGCCAGCAATACCGAATCTGTTAGTTTTTAAAATATTTTTAACACGAGATATAAGTGTTTCTTAATTTTAAATTTAAGCTTGAGCCTGGTCTAGTTGATTCAGGGCAAACTACACCTGAAAACTGTTTTTATAAATGACCTGGGAATTTAGAGTATTAATTGGTACCCAATTCAGCTGGATATAGCAATTTTATTCATGGGCGTGAAAACATAGCTTGAAATTGAATTCAAAGAGAATTTTGGTCCTTCAAGTGCTAAATTTATGTAAATGTAGAGCGTTTGGCGCAGGACCCTTGCTTAAGGGGGTGGGAGTGGGCGGGAATCTCCCCTCCCTCCAACACTCCGAAAATTCTATCAAACGTGACAAAATTAGACACCTACTTGTCAAACTTTATTTTTAAAAAAATCTTAACAAGAACTATAATTTACTTACTATTTCTAGTTCACTTGGCAAAATTACTCAAACCCAGTTGACAAAAGTTAAACTTTGGTAATATAGTTGATAAATAAATATATTTTAAAAATCTGATAAACACGCTTTACTGATAAATTGAACTAACTAAAAAGCGAAAAATAATTCTTAATATAGAAATAAATGAATGACCGAAAAATAGTATTATTGTGAAATAAGGGTGGGGCGCTTTGTGTTATATTTTTTGTATCATTTTTGTACTAATCGTACCAAACGAAGAATCTCTAGATCTGATATATGGAGCACCCCACGCTTTTCTCACAATAGTACTATTTTTCGTTCATAAATTTATTTTTATATTAAGAATTACTTTTCACTTTTTAGTTAGTTCAATTTATCACTAAAGTGTGTATTTTAGTTTTTTTAAACTATATATTTAGTTTTTTTAAACTATAAACTCTTGAGTTCGATTTCTATATAGCGTGTTTTTAAGTTTTTTTAAACTGTATTTATTTAAAATTGATATATTTTTTAATTTTCGACTATATTTTTTAATTTTCGGAACACTAAGTTGGAAAGTACAAACTGTGAGATAATTTATTTTCACTGTGCACCAGTGGCGTAGCCAGAATTTTATTTTGGTTTGGGCTCGGTATCATATTTAAAGCTAAAGTTCAACTGTAAGCTAATATCAAATTGTAAGCTAAGTAAAGAGTCCCATTTCGAAATGGGCAGCAGACCCCCTCTGGCTACACCCTTGCTATGCACCAAAGTATTATTAAACTTTCAGTTAAATGCTACCTTCCACACTAAAAAGGAAAAATAAGTCTCTAATCAAAAAACAAGTTTCATAACGACTACAACAAACACAAACATCCATGTAGTAATATACAATATTGAGGTAAAATTTTTAGATTTGCCATCTGGATTTCAAAATCGTTACTACCTAAACATACTACCATTGAATACAAATACCAATAGCGAGGGAGGTTCTACTCCATTGTGCTGAGCTAAGTGCCGAAATGGTACGCATGCGTAGACCGCGTTTGCTCCATCTCTCTCGCTCTCACACAAAGGATCCCTAAGAAAATTACTAATCCTGACGATCCTAATCAGGATAATGGGATAAACTTACCAAATTATTGTATTGTCATCGGTCCTTGATAAGTCTGCAAAGTTTAAATTAAATCTGACCGTTTAAAGTGGATCAAAATAGAGTTCAAAGGAGTCAGTTACAAACAAACAAACAAGCAAACAAACATACAGGTGAAACCAATAAAATGTTGTTAAAAAATAATAATTTGGTAAAAACCGATATTTAACTTGTCAGTTGATCGACATTCCCCCCCCCCTCCAAGCCCGGACTGGGAGGTAGTAGCCCGCCCGTCTCAAGAGAAGGGGGGGCGGATTATTGTGCAACCAATAAACAATAGGATGTGCTAACTTTCGGGGTATGGGGGAGGTATGGTGTAATTAATTAATTATGATTGATAATCATGGGCGCCGGCAGCATACGGCAAGGGGGGGCGATGCCCCTCCTGGATTTTTGTATGCAGTGTTTTTTCTTGCTTTTTTGCTTTTTCCAACATGGTAACCATACGTTGAAGTAGTCTTTGCCCCCTCTTGAGTAGTCTTTGCCCCCCCCTGAAGTAGTCTTTGCTCCCCTGGGAAATATTCTGCCGGCGCCCATGTGGATAATTAATGCATTAATAAAATATTGATCTATTAATTAATATGCGTCATTCATATTAATTAATCCCTTGTACATTGGGGAACCCTCACTCAAAAAGTTTTGAGAACTACATTTAAAAGGAAGTGTTTTAATGCCTTCTGGGCCACAATTGCAGCTGCAAAAAATTTTTTATGTGTCAAACTTCATTCAAGCAATTTTTTTTTAAAATTTTCTTTCTCTTTTCTGTTTGGGGGCCCCCCGTCTGCAGACAGTCGGACACTCTAGCCAGTCCGGGCCTGCCCCCCTTCAATAACAGTCTTAGCAATGTCACTGATTGGGCCCCAGTAAAATCGAAAACAGAGGGATTGCAATCTCCTTCCATTTCAAAAGCTCTCAGCTACCACAGACTCGGATAGAGGACGATCTAAAAGATCTAAGCGAAATTTCACTATAAGGTGACGCTGTGAGTTGTAATTATTAAGCCGGAATCATACTGGCCGTACCGCACCGCTAAGACGCCGCAATGGCGTCAAGTGGCGGAGCAGCACGGCCCCCGCGCGGCGAGCGCCGAGGGTTTGCGCAATATCTGGCAAGAACAGATATTCCGCAGCGACCGCAAAGCTACAGCCAATTACAGAAGAGCTGCTACGCTACAGCCAATTACAGAAGGCGTGTGTGACACGCCTTCTGACAGAACGATGGCTGATGTTCGATTGTTTTAAAGATAAATATGTTAAAATAAGTTGATTTCTCCTTAACATTAATCGATTATCCATTATAAAACAATCTTTTAAAAGCACAACAGAAGAAACGAAAGAGAAGTACGCCAAAGAACAACAAATAAAAATGTCGTGCATTCATTGGTGTATTTACTTGCGGCACCGCAAGCTCGCTTCGTAGACAGCCAACGGTCCAAAACGGCGAAAGAGTACGGCATGGTTGAGGTGCGGCGCGGCAGGTATGAATACACCTTTACGTTTATGATTTCCATATGCGTACAGCCATGGACAACTACCCTTCCTTATCCCTGTTTCAATCTTCACGTTTTCGTAAAGTGCGATCGACAGGCAAATGGCCCCAGATACTACGGATATCAGAATTTTATATACTGTCATTTGTACCATGCTACGAAAACAAAATAACTAAAACAACAACATAATAAAAACAAACAAAGAAAGAAATTCAATAAAACATTAACTATATTAACACGTATTTTAAAGAAGAGCAATGTTTTAACATGAACTAATATTCTGCGATCATGAAACTGTTTTCCAAACAGCCGTAAAATAAGACTTTTTGTACCAATGCGCATCTCATTCTTAAGCGTTCCCGCCTAATTCAATTTATCCGATTCAAAGGCGAGTCAAGTTTAATTAAATCGAAGCGTAATTCTACAGTTGAAGTTCATTAGTGGGAGTTCTCAGGCCGTCGCAGCTTTTGAAACATTCCAATCAGAAATGCTTGTAATTCAAATAGCTGTACTGCATGCACTATCTCATACTGTTAACATTTAATTGAGGAGTGGGGGTGGGGGATCGACCGAAAGTTTTTGGATAGGATGAAATAAATTTTGATTTGTTATTTCAAATGTAAATTTGTGAGTGGAATCGTATAACCTTTTGCAGCCCAATGTTCCCAACGGGGAACATCAAATTAAAAATTTATACAAAAATGAAATTTTATAAATATTGTCTTGAAAAAATTAGCAGATAAAGTTATAAGGCGACTTGATTTTTTTAAATAGAAGTTGTGTTCCTATCATTAATGAAAAAATGGACAATAAATGATTAAATAGCCATTTTCATAATTTTTTCTAGAGCTATAGTGAATATCCGCCCTCCCCCTTGAAACTTAATTCATATCTTTACTTAAATTTAAAAATAAAACCTTTTATTAATTGTTAATATTACATTTATTTTTTAAACTACTTATTAGCATATTCCGTTTTTAAAGCCAATGTAAAAGTATAGTCAAAAATGACCCATTCTCCCGATTGGCAACACACAATGAGCATTGTACACAATATCCCCGCCCCCATATTTAAATGACTAATATCATTTAACTAACGCATTAGAAGACAAGCAAAAAACTATTTTAAAATATGCGTCGATCTCAATTTGGTCTGTAAAATGTTAAACGTAATTTAAAATTATACGCGTTCAAAATTAAGCCTTTGCGGTCGTCTATCTGCTGTCGGCCACCAGAGACCATTTCTGTGACTACTGTATGTTACACTTGGCCGCAGGGGCGTAGCCAAGGTGAGAGGGGTTAGGGGGGTCATAACCCCCCCCATGAGGAATTTTTTGCCCTACAAAATGTATATTCTTCACTACATTATCACACCCACGTATACATATATATGAGTTGTAGTAGTCGTAACCCCCCCCATGAAAAATTTCTGGCTACGCCCCTGCCTGGCCGAAACCGCTCTGTAAATGTATTATTATTCACAATCGGTGTTTTCACAATCTCGTTTTTTCTCTTGTCGAAGAAGCGAATATTTCTAGATAAAGAATATTCATCTATCATTTTAAGGGAAAAGAAATATATGATTGTGAGTGCAACAAATAGAGAAACAATAAGATGTTGTTTGTTTGTGGCTTAAGCCCGACTAACTGCACTCGGGTCCTAGGCCTACAGTGGAATGCCCTCCGTTGGGGACTTTCTAATTGATCCTAGATCGTATCTACGCGACGTTTCGGAGAAAACCACGGAAAACTTCGAACGGCTGGGTCGAGAGACGCAACTGGGGTTTGAACCTGGCGCCTCGCGCCTTCCAGTTTCGAGGACAGAACCCTTCAGCCACTGGTGGGGCAACATATAATAAATTAACTTTTATGAGAAGAAAAAAAAATTAGAAAATTATTCCCACCAGAAATTAAGAACAGCAATTTTTTTAAACCAATATATGTCAATAGAATTTATTGTAGCTCTCCAACTGCATGAAATACTCAAAAAAACTGTCTGCTGCCGGTAATATCAAAATCAGTGCAACCGTGGCAAACGTTATGTGCATAGAATGCCGTCACTGCGACCGGTAATATGGAAATCAGTGCAACGGTGCGTTGTAAGCGTTATGCGCATAGAATGCAATCACTGCGATCGTGACGCTGGGCTAGTATTATTTTCGCAGCAACTGGCAACTTATCTAGCAACTATTGTTGTCACTCAGCAACTGGCTGAGTGACAACAATTCTTCACAAATCACGTGTTTTCACGACATCGACACTCGGCCCATGTGTTACGCTGAGCTCTGCTCATGGGGAGGACATGTCGGGTGAGGAAGAGAAAAAGACTTTATTTAATTTTCGGAATTTATTTATAAATTTCAAGGAGGAGCCTAAGAATTCATGGAGCATGTTACCAGGGGCGGCATCCCTGATCCAACTTATTTCAATAACTGTTCACGTCAAGTGTTTGACACCGTTTTCGCATTTCCTCATCAGCCATTGTAAGAATCCCTATTGGCTTGCGTGATTCTCTATGAGCCGAAGCAAATTTTCTATCTCTTTATTCTTCCACTGAAGACAGTACGTCACACCTAACAAAAACAAGGTCTGCAGACGTGGTGTACACCATCATCGTCTTCACAAACTGTTTTTTCTGTTT
>JAWZYV010016966.1:0-34455 GCA_038373885.1 Cheiracanthium punctorium
ATTTCTTTCCATCCATAACATGAACCAATTTCAAATTCCCAAACTGACGATGCACGTTTTTTAATGGTTGCCAGTCAAAACTACCACCGGCAGGGTACTTCACTCCCACTGTGCATTGCCCACGACTAAAGGTCAAAATTAACGGTCGCCACTCGCCACGTGGTGACTGTATTTTTGAAAGTGGAGACTGCAAATTTATGTACCAGTCGCCACAGTTTAATTCCAAACTCTTTTTCCTTTTTTTCACAAAGTTTTTATGAATTGAAAGTAAAACAGAAACGGGGCGTTCAAACAGATGTTGTTGACAGGAGTCAACTAAACTCCAAGATAGATGTCGGCATGGCGGGGAGAGAGCTGGATCACACATTGATAAAGGGTATTAGTACCACTTGGCCCATTAGCAAAAATAATCATCTGTTCAGGAAATTTTCAAACGGGGATTACAACAAAGCGTAAGATTGCGGTTTGAAACCAACACCTGCACTTGTTTGTTTTTGCAAGGGCTCTCTTTCTGAGAACAAAAATCCGAAGAGTGGCCAGCATCCATTTATAAATTCTTTTCTTGTGATCAATACCAAAAAAATATAATAAATAAATATTTCAAGATTTATTCCGGCATAATAAGGCTTGGCCAGCACAAAGTGGATGACAGCTGTCCGTCGCAGAAAATTAACAATGTTCATCGTGAATAAAGACCAATGGAATAGAATTTGTGAAATATAAATTAAAGTAATATTTTTTAAATTATCTCGCATACATTAGGCAGAGATGCACAATGAAGGACGCTTAAAAATTTGGTAAATTTAAATTATGTAATTTTACTAATATAAATACATGTAAAAATATTTGAAGTGAAAATATGTAGATATGTACTGAATTTCTCAGCATCAGATTTATTTACCATTTACTTTGAGAAAGAGTGGGATATACCTATACACGAGTCTGAATCCCTTAACAATGTGCAATGCTAGCATCTTGTGCATCAAATAATAATCACTTTAAACTTATTCAACTACTAGTCAAATTCCTCTAGCACGTTTTTTAAACAATGTGTTTGACAGCTGAATACTGTACTAAAAGAAAGAATACTGTATTATAAGCAGGGTTGTTATAATTTTGCCCAACCTGAAAAAGCCCACTTGAAAAAACCCAACTGGGTTTTTTCAAGTTAAGCCCATTAAAATACTTGTACATTTTTAGTGAAGTAAAACATTTTGAAACAACGTTGATTGAATTCTACGTATTCCCATATGAATCTGTAAGATCGCAATACTGCATTTTTTTCCCTGTGTAATAAAGTGTTAAAAATGAATTATTTCTAAAAACATATAAAACATTATTTAATACGGCAGATTAATTAGTTAAAATTTTTTATTTCGGAATACCTTATTCCCCCGTACACGATATATATTACGGTTACACACATAACCATCATCAGTCGTTTCTGGAACTCACACTAATGGCGGCTTCCTTTTTTTTTTTTTTATCTCTTCGTTCTTCTTCTTCCGGAAATTTCGATGAATGACGTCATCCCATGATTGGTCGATTGTATGAAGCGCATCGTTGATGCTGCCATCCTGTCGTCATTATTTTTATTAACAAATTAAACAGACACACAATAGTACCAACATTATTAACAAATTAAACAGACACACAATAGTACCATCAAACTTTGGCTTCGCTATGTCGACGATATCTTCGCTATCCTTACCACCCACAATAATGAAGAAAATAATTTGATCAATCAACTTAATGCCATAGACCTGAACATTAAATTTACCTACGAAAAAGAAATCAATAATAGCCTCAATTACTTAGATGTGAACATAACCAGAAACAATAATCTCATTGAGACCACCATTTTTCGAAAACCTACTTGTAATACTAATATAGTAAATTTTAAATCTAAAACCCCTTTCAACTATAAAATTGCTGCCATTCGTTCATATATCGACTGTGCTTTCAAAGTTTGTTCTAACAACGACCTCCTTCAAAAAGAAATTGCTTTCATAAGGAAACAATGTCAAGACGCCCACTACCCTCGAGAAATTTTCGATAAAGTTTTCAAAGCAAGGCAACGTAAATTAAATATTATAGACAACCGTCAAAAAGATAAACCACGTTTTACTACCGCTATCCCCTTTAGCCGGGGGATAGCCAATAAACTATCTAACATCGCCAGTAAAAAGAACTTCCATATTCCAATTAAACCTAATAAAACAATTTTTCAGCGCATTAGATCGGGAAAAGACCCAATCAACCCCATCGAAACTGCAGGGATCTATAAAATTAATTTTATGTCAAACGACACTAATAAAGAAAATTGCTACATCGGCGTTACAAAAAGGAAAATTAAAGAGTGAAAAAACAAACATTTTCAAGACATTAACCTCCAGAAACAAAGTACCGCTCTGGCACGTTTTGCTTTGGAAGAGCCCATTACCATTGATTTTAAAAATATTAAAAAAATAGCCAACTTTAAAAATAGTATATATATGCCTACATTGGTGAGAGCTTAGAAATAATGACGACAGATGGCAGCATCAACGATCCGCTTCATGCAATCGACCAATCATGGGATGACGTCATTCATCGAAATTTCCGGAAGAAGAAGAACGAAGAGATAAAAAAAATCTGATGTGTCCAACACATAACTTCCTTGCACGTCTATTAATTCAAAAATGTTTTTTACGCACTTCCTCTAAACTTATTTGTTTGAAAGAGATAAAATATCAATAATAGTAAGGTACAGCGATTTCTAGCCAAATATTTCGATATCGCCAAGTTGAGTTCAATTTGAAAGATTTCCTTCTGACACTTTATTTGGCGAAATTTCACCAAAAGCCGACAAACTTGAGATATTTTGCGAGATTTTAGGGTTAGCCAAAGTAGTCATTGACCACCACTGACTTTCAATGAATTGAATGCATCCATACACCTTAATGTATTTAAAGTCATTTGGCTCACCCTGCAAATAAATTCCCAGTCGATTGCTGTCAAAAAAGATATTGAAAACAGTTAGATATTATAATATAGCTCTAAATACAAAAGTTCAAAATTCCACGGGTTAAAGTTTTAGAGTTATACAAAATACGAAATAATTTTTGGCGCCAAATTTGGCGATATTTCGGCAAAACTCGTCAATGTCGACGACATTTGGCGAGATTTTAAGCATGGGCCAACAATGACAGATTATCGCCAAATTTGGCGATATTTCGCCAAAACTCGCCAAGAACGATGACAAATGGCGATACTTTGGGCATGGACCAAATGACTGACTATCGCCAAATTTGGCGACATTTCGGAAAAACTCGCCAAGGTAGAGGACAGACGGCGAGATTTTGGGCATGGACCAAACAATGACTGTCTACAATTGTATTATATTGAAGATGTCCATAGACATTAAAGTACTGAAATTCTTTTCGGTGGTCCTGTAAATAAACTCTCCAGTAGATTGGAACCAAAAATCGAGATGCACAAGTAGATGTTACAACAATCTTATATATGAAATTTCATAATAGTTTTTGAGATTTGAGAGTTAAATATGCACACACGTACACCAAAAGTCGCCAAGCTTGGCGACTTCTGGCATAGTTCTTGAGGGAAGCACGTGACCGTGGTCGGGCCATTACCTAACTTATGTGGTAGGACGGTATTGTGCTTGAAATGGATGAATGCCCCTAAAATTGCCATTGACCGTAATGTATTGGAAATCTTTTGAGTGTTCCTGTAGCAGAACTGTAAATGATAAAGACACTTTTTTAAATGGAGAAATTCATTTTCTAACTCTTTACAGCATATATCACTTCTGAGTCGTTTGAAATAGCCCAATACCTCTAAAAAACGCTTTGATGAATTTTGGCCCATAGAGCGTAATGTATTTCGAATCTTTTGGGCGGTTCTGTAGATAAACTATCCAGTCGAATGGAACCAAATGGGGAGGTGCACAATAAGATGTTACAACAATCCTAAATATAAAGTTTCAACATTCTACGCCTAATAGTTTTTGAGATATGCGAGATTAATGAATTTCGGACTATTGAGCGTAATGTATTTCGAATGTTTTGGGCGGTCCTGTAGATTAACTATCCAGTCGAATGGAACCAAATGGGGAGGTGCACAATAAGATGTTACAACAATCCTAAATATAAAGTTTCAACATTCTACGCCTAATAGTTTTTGAGATATGCGAGTTTAATGAATTTCGGCCCATTGAGCGTAATGTATTTCGAATGTTTTGGGCGATCCTGTAGATAAACTATGCAGTCGAATGGAACCAAAAGAGGAGGTGCTTAACTAGATGTTACAACTATCCAAAATATGAAGTTTCGACATTCTACGCCTAATAGTTTTTGAGTTAGGCGAGGTCAATGAATTTCGGCCCATAGAGCGTAATGTATTTCGAATCTTTTGGGCGGTCCTGTACATAAACTATCCATTCGATTGCGACCAAAAGGGGAGGTGCACAACTAGATCATAGAACAATCCTAAATATCAAATCTCAACTTTCTACGACCAATAGTTTTTGAGATATGCGAGTTACATACATACGTACGTACGTACGTACAGACGGCATGGAAAAACTGACCACAATAGACTCGCCGCTGGTCAAAATGAGTTGCAGACGCCTTAATATGATCGTGCATGCTAGCCTACGATGAGATGCATCGAAAAAATTCTTAAAATTAAATTTAGAGGTACTCAAAATCGGTTTTTTTGTCGAAATTTGGCCCCCAAAATTTTTCGGGATCACATTACTTCCTTATACTACGTACAAGGAAGTAAAAAAGGAAGCCGCCATTAGTGTGAGTTCCAGAAACGACTGATGATGGTTATGTGTGTAACCGAAATATATATCGTGTACGGGGGAATAAGGTATTCCCAAATAAAAAATTTTAATGAATTATTTCATTAGGAATTACTAACTCAATATCCTCCCTGGAAAATTTTTAGCAGATTCCATAATCTTAGTATCTATCATCCTTAGGAATAAATATTTATATGAGATTTATGTTTATTTATTTTTGAGATTTAGGGATTTTTATAAGTGGAGAGCCATTTGAAGTTGAAGCATTTCACTTTGCAAGGATTTGCTAACTGCATTTATACAATCAAGGATTGTTGCCCAGAAGTCTGCCATAATCACATTCTCTTTTTTCATCCACTTTCATGTAGTAGGCAATTAGCTTCGTGAATAATCTATGGCTTTTGATTTCTATCATTACAAATGATATTTACAATGCATATTACAATGCATTTTTAAAACTGCTGTAGCCTTCAGATAAAGCCTTGATTGCATCAGCTCTATACATGGGCACCCACAGAAATTTTTCCTAAGGGGAGGCAAACTTTAAAAATACTTTAGGGGCTGCAAATTTCGAATTTGTAACAATTTTAGTTCTGATTTTGCTTTGTGATGCAACTTTATTTACATCAAAGAAGATTGAAGACAATATCCTAAAACTCTAAGGAGGGTCAAATGCTCTACCTTGCCGCCCCCTCCTTATGGGCGTTCATGGCTCCAGCACCCCACCTTGTATCCCGAACCCTTTTCAGAACTAATAAAGATCCCTTTTTAAAGCTCTCTCTTCAAAACATTTTAATTTCACTGCCCAAACACACTTTGAGCCAGAGAAGAAGCAGTATAGTGTCTGAACAAATCCAAAGAAAGCTCTTGCGGTGCAAATTTCCACAGCACAAACCTGACTAAATTCAAAGAGTGTGCTGCGCAAGGTAAGTAATAGGCAAGAGGATTTATTTTGCAAATATGCCATTGAAGGTCATTGTAGCACCATGACATGTTTGCTACATTGTCATAAGATTGCCCTCTCATATATTTCATATCAATATCATATTTTTCTAAGAAAGTTAACACAGTACCAGGGATGTGCCAGCTGAAATTAAATTTTGGAGCAAATAGTGGAGCAAGAAAAAAGACATTTCTGGAGCAATTTGGAGCAAGAAAACACAGATTTCTGGAACAATTTGGAGTACAAAAAAGTCACTTTTGGAGCACAAGAATGTCAATTTTGAAATACAAAATTTATTTTTGGAGGAAAAGGAAAAAGTCTTTAAAGAATGCCAATCTAAAAAATGAAAATTAAGGGGGTTCTTAAAAAATCTTAGCTAACAACAAAAACCAGTTTTTTTTTTGCGGGGGGGGGGGGGGGGGGGGGGGACGGCAAAGAGGAAGGAGAGTCAGAACCTTATGAAATAAATAAAAATTCAGGTATTTTATACATTGCTATACAAAATATCTATTTTAAATCAAAAATACAATATTTACTAAACTATATTAATCCATTTATGCCTAGCGCCTCTTTTTTGGAACAGCATTTTTGCTATCATTCGAAAACGTTATTTATATTTCCTAGACTTTATTCACAAGTATTGAACCTCAACTCACAAAATATTTTAACATGACCCAGTAGGATGTTGACCTTTCAATTTTTATACATAATGATTTTAAAAGAAATCATCCCTTGTACATGAAGTTGACATCAGAAATTTATCTATTATTGCTGGTATTAGCAAAAATCGAAGAAAGTCGCAAAAATATCTAGGCACAAATGGGTTAACTACGATCAGCGACTTATAAAATATTTGGTAACAAAAAATTACCAATTTATATGAAATTAAATTTAAAACAGGGGTCAATTTTTACTCATAAGGCATAGGAGTTAAACAAAGGGATGCCAAAGAAAAAATATTCATTTTTAAGATCGATAGAGAAAGATTGAAATTATAATGCTTAGACTGTGTGATGATTTTTGTAAAAATTCGGGAGATTTACAAACGTTTTCAACACACGTGGAAAAATTAAAAATGTAGCAGTTTTGCTAAATTTGGAGCAAAAATGTCCAAAAACTATCTTTTTGTAGCAGATTGGCACATCAGGATTGATTTGGAGCAATTGGAGCAGCTGGCACATCCCTGCAGTACTAGCAAGTGCTTTTCCAGCATGATTTTCTACAGCTATAAACGAAAAGAAACATTCTCGTTCAGCAACTTCATTTGACGCATTAACATATCTAAACACTTATGTTAGTGGGTCAGTGTGGGACACATCTGGTGTTGATTCGACGCTGTGCCTCACCATGGCACAGTGGTTATGCCACTGAAAATGGTAGACGGCCGAAGTGTGAAGGTCCCGGGTTCGGGTCCCATCGTGCGACTGTCAATCTAACGGTCTGGAGTTTTGGTAGGTTTTCTCCAGATGTAACATGAATACGCATTAGAACCCCTTAGAAAGTCCTCCTACCAAGGCAACCCCCACCCTTGACAGATCGCCCTAGTGTAGCGTTGCCACAATCTCACACAATCAATCAATCGACGCTTAATGAAAAGTAGAGCTTTCTTGATTTGCTCTACAACGATACTCAGCACTTTAATGGTTTGCGTTCACTAAAGCTGATTTTCACTATATCGTTGACTGTATTTTAGAATATATAAATAAGAAACTGAAAATGAGCTTTATGGATGCCATGTTTGGTGATTTTTGTCAGCATAAAATGATTTATGCTTTTCAAACAGAGCAGAAAGGCTACTTCAAAAGAGGTGTAGTGAATTGTGATTTGTCCGATTAGCCAAATACCGAATATTCAGCACATACATTAGGCTGAAAACCAAATGTTCAGCAGCCGAATATTAAATTTTCATTTTAATAGTAAATAAAATGTTGCTTTTCAAATTTGTAATTAAATACCAAATAAAGACTAATGAAAATTCTTTTTATATTATTTGTAGATACTTAAAAACACACAACAGTATATTATCTGTAAAATATCTTGGCCATGAAAAAATATCTTTTACAAAGTTAAACACTAATAGCAGCATCATTATATTTTGGGATATTCATAATTCAATAAATATGCTATGGTATATGTGATTAATCTGGTAACTATACATGATCACATCATGCTTTGGGTTTTACAGCCTCTGGGCAAACATGAAGCAGCTTTTCAAAATTATGTTTGTAATTGAGGATCTGAAAAGATTCCACTACTGCTCCCACCAAACAAAGAAGGTTGTAAACCAAGTCAAATAGTGTCACCAAGTAGAAAAGTCTGCAATTCTGTAATATTAGTATATACATTATGTTTCATTCAGCTTAAAATTCAATGGCTTAGAATATTTTATAATATGAAATTAACATATAACTAATCAATATCATTTGAAAATGCATTTAAAAAATACATGTTAAAAATATTTTTTTCTCTTTGTTCCAAAGTTATTCAGCTGAATATGTAGCGATATTCGGCTGAATATCTGTTCAGTATTCGGCTTGCTGAATATTTGGCAAAAAAGTCGAATACCACATAGTTGCCAAATATTCCTTACATCCCTAAAATCAATATCCAGTGAATTCCTATTTTAAACTCAACAATTAAGATATTTATGCATATCTTTATGTAGATCTAATTTAATATCTAAATTCTACATATTTTATTATAAATTTAAAAAAAAATTCATGACTTTTTACAAACTGTTAAATATTAACATAACAAATTTCAGTAAGAGTACATTAATAACTGTACTTCATTACAGCCTCCTCTCTAAGTACTATGTCAATTAGAAAAATTAACTTTCCACAATGTAAAATATTACACTATTACAACAAGAAATGAGAGTCATTTTCCTAGAAAATTTTGTCATTTGGGTAGCATCAGAAGTTATTGTATCAAATTTAAGAGCTTTTTGTCAGGAGAGAAAGTTTTGAAAGAGGTGCAGCCAGTCAAAAAGACCTAGGGGAGAACCAGCGAATATATGTCCAATTAAAATCACACTTACTTGATTTGCCTTGCAGATCACACAAATCCAATCTTCTGATGGAACTTCTTCCAGTGGTGGATCAAGGCACGCTAAATGGTAGACTGCTGGACAAGTTTCGCAGCACAGCAAATCACCAAGTTTGTGGCAGGCCCGACAATGATCATCATGGTATATCATGCCTTCACTGATCAAATCATCTCGAGCAGGGGACGTTGTAAGAAAATTATCACACAAAAATTCTAACACAGCCAAACGATTCTCCACAGAAGTGAAAGGGTACTCACAGCTTTTAACAATGCGCATCACATCTCTATACTCAGGATCACTTTGTAAATACATGAGTAACACAGCTGGCCATGTCATGCTATCAATCAGGTAGAAATGAATATTAACAGTGTCTCGCATATCAAGGGGAGCAAACATTGTACTCTGTGAATCTTCTTCACGCAGTATGGCTTTTATTAGCATAATATGTACATCAGAGAGAAGTGCAGTCTGATCTGATGATGAAAGAGCAGCACAAAATTCTTCAAACAAAAATGGAGTGAGCCTTAAAATGTTTCTGAAATGTCTGAGAACTTCATAGACTCCCAGTGCTTTCATTAAATGTTCTCTAGACAAAAGTAAATCATCACTTGATTTGGGAAGCACAAGAGGTGGACAATCCCGCTCTTGGAGAAAAACGGGAGTTGTTGCTCTTTTACACCATTTCCGTTTAGCAGGAGTTGTGCTCGATATTGTGCTAAAACTGCTTTGGGAATAAACGCTTAACTCATCAGATTCAGGAAAACTGACGTCCGATTCATTTGCTTCATCTTCGACCTCTTCATCTCTATGATATTCACTATCATCACTTGATAAATTGTCATCAATATCATCTTCCGCTTCATATTCCAATATATTTGAAAAAAAATTACGACCACGACTCGATTTTTCACGTAATCTTCCACGATAATACACGTGGGAGCCTCGACGTGAGGGACTACTTTCATCATGTTTTGTTGATAGTCGGGAACCATGATTACCGGAGCCAGCGTATAAATATCGGGGTTTTTTCAGTAAATTAACCCTGTGCGAAATGGCTGCTCTTTTAGGTGGTCGACCGCGACCTCTTCTCCCTCTTCCAGACATTCTGAAGTTCAGATAATTTCAAGAAATCTAAATTACAGTTACTTTATCATGCTAGAACCGAGATAATGTTTCAATCCAACATATGATGGACGATCATTAGTTTTTAAATTGAAAACATTGATGGTCGCCATTGTTGCCATAAGCTTGTAAGGTCACGTGACCATCAATTGACAACGTAGATTCACTTTAATTGGTATTTCTCGCATCTTTGGAGGTCTTACACTTAACATGCAATCCAGATTCATGTAATAAAATAAAGAAAACACTATAAACAATACTTGAACAACTCTAACTTACAATATGATGAGATACTCAATAAACAGTCCCTGTACAGTCTTGCAGCAAGCCATAGCGTTCCCAGAAGAGCTAACGGTTAAAAGCTTTTATCTCATTGGCGGAGAAGTCTCAAATAAATCTATGCTGAACTTGAATCTTCACAATCACTCTAAATTATAGTAAATGGATCTACACGTTTTGATTTTCGAATCTTAAACACGACACAAAAACTAAATTACTATGCAAGTATAATTATTATTGTTTATCAATAAAAATAACTGACCGCCATCTTGGATGCTTGATGTGCCTGACCAATCACAGAGCTTGTAACATTTTTCAACGTACCTGCCATTTGCAAAAATATTACTATAAATAAACAAACTTCAGTTTTTAAAAAATATTAACCTCTATCAAAAATTATTACTAATAATATTATTTAAAGATAATATTACACTGCAAGTAACAGAATAGCTTTGCTTTAATTACTCAATATCTTACAAACAGCCATACCATTTCCTTTACACAACTTTGATTGTTTAATAAATTTCGCGGTCTTGTAATGAAAGCTGTAAACAAATAAATAAAAAAATCGTTTATTTTGATATGGTTTCAGAGCATGTGCTTTATTTTTTTATGTTTTGATATTTATGAAATAATTATTTGTTGGACTTAAATTGCTTTAAATGAGTATAACTAAGGCGTTTTTTAAATAGCCTTTACTCCTACTTAAAAAAATAAAATTCATAAATAAAAAAGAGGGCGCAAAAGGAAAAACAAAAGTAAAACTAGGCTTTTAGCAACTATACAAATTGCGAGAGTAGTTGAAATTTACATTACCTGAACGATAAAATTTTGCTTTTAATTTTAATTTTTTATTTAATTTATGATTGATTGAAATGCATTCAACCTTCCTCCGGTTGGGTATGCAGATTCTGTTTTACCAAAATATAATTGGCAATTGAGTGCCATAAATTTCAGGCAAGGATTTTTGTCTACTCAAGGAACGGCGTTTCCCTTTTCCAGGGTTTGCAGATATCCGGTTGTGGGGGACATTTGTGGTGATTGGTCACCCAGTTTGGCACAAAAAACTAAGTCACCGAAACTGAACCCAGCTTGACGAATCCTTCATATCTGGCAAGAAAATGCCAAACCCTACTGTTTATTTTTATGAAATATAAAGAGTCTATGTATATTAAGGTGACCAAACGTCCCCATTTTCCGGGGACAGTCCCCAATTTCAGGACTTTTTTCAAATTGTCCCCAAATTCTAAGAGGAATTGGGGACAATTTTTAATTATTGCATTGTTTTTTGATTAAATTACTGTTAATTATTTCATTAACCCATTTGTGCCTGGATATTTTTGCGACTTTCTTCGATTTTTATTGATAACAGAAATAATAGATATATTTCTGATGTCAACTTCTTGAACAAGGGATGATTTCTTTTAAAATCATTATGCATAAAAATCGAAATATCAACATCCTACTTGGTCATGTTAAAATATTTTGTAGAGTTGAGGCTCAGTACTCATGAATAAAGGCTAGGAAAAATAAATAACGTTTTCGACTAATAGCGAAAATACCGTCCCAAAAAAGGGACACTAGGCATAAATGGGTTAATTAAAAATGTCCCCAGTTTCCCCCCCCCCTCAATTTTCTTTCAAAATCGTGGACATGTCCCCGATTCTATGTTCAAAAATCTGGTCACCTTAGTCTATATTAGTTCAGTGGCGGCTCCTCTATTTGAGCACATGAGCACGTAAACCACCAATACAAAATAAACACATCAACAAATTAAATTTTTAAAAATTTAGTAAGTACTCTTCTAAATTTTTGTGAATTTAAAACGTGAGTCCCCCCCCCCCACTATTATATTAAATAAAGTTTATCGTATAAAGTATTTAAGCTAGTATTTAAAGTTTTCAAGCTAGAGCACAGTCTTTCCTCGATCGCACGTGCTATCGGAGAAATGCCCTTCTAACCCTCGTATTCACCGTATACCTCGACCGCCGGTTAACAGCGAACCGTTTTAACCCGGGATTTTCCATTTTCACATGTAAACGGGCCTAAAGCTTTCTGGACACTTGACCAATGCGCGTTTCGATTTTAAAGGAATCCCGTTTCAACCACGTTGATTGGCCCAGTTTCAAGCTAGGTTGAGAAACCACAGATTCAGTAACTTTTTCTCGCCAGTTATCGGTGAATATGAACTTTGGACTGACCAGTCGAGTCCTCCAACCGGGAGTTACTGAACTGCCGGTTGAACCGCCAGTTGAAGTTAATGGTGAAACTTTAGATATGATTGGCCAATTGCACTGCGATATTTTCCAGCAAAATAGACTTTTACTGAACATGGTGGATGTAAAGATAAAAATGACACGCAGCAAGCCCAATTTTTGTTTGATGTCTGCTACAGCTAATGAATATGACGTGATATTAGAGCATGCATCATTGTTTATTAGAAAAGTGAAAGTGAGTCCCGGTGTTTCACTCGGACATGCAAAAGCTCTGGAGAAAACTTCAGCTAAATATCCCATTGATCGAGTTATGTGCAAGTTGTATTCTGTCTCTGCAGGCAGTTGGTCTTTTTTACAAGACAATGTGTTTCTGGGAGTCATGCCCAAACGTGTGATTGTGGGATGTCTGGATAATGCTGCAGTGAGCGGACAATATAACCTAAATCCGTTTTTGTTTGATGACTGTGACGTTACCTATTTAAGCATATTTGTAGACGGGAACCCCTTGCCCAGCAAAGCACTAGAGTTAAATTTTGAAAACGACAGTTACATACGTGCTTATCATCGTCTATTTTCGAGTTTTAATCAAGATAAGGGTATATTTTTAACCCGAGAAGAATTTGCACAAGGCCACACCCTCTATGCTTTTGACTTGACCGCGGATCTCTGTGATGGGCCTCATTTAAGCTTGCAACACCAAGGTAATCTACGATTAGAAATTAAATTTGCCAAAGCCTTGAACAAGACCATCTCCGTATTTATTTATGCTGAATTTGAAAACGTGATTGAAATTTCAAAATCGCGTCACGTCTTATGTGACTACCCCAATTGAGAAGAAGAATGAATACATTTCAGCTGCGACAAGTACTTTCTACGGATCCCTTTACAAAAAAGCACTTTTTGGATGTGTATGCGAGTGACGAGTTACCCGAAAAAATTTCAAAGTACCCTGCCTCTCTCGTGGTGAATGTTGATCGATCTACTCAACAAGGAAGTCACTGGCTTGCTTTTTATTTACATTCGCCTATCCAGATTGAGTTCTTTGATTCTTACGGAAATGCACCGGAAATCTTTAAAGGACCTATTCTAGACTTTGCATCGAGATATCCCAATATAAACTTTAACCGACTCAAGTTACAAAGTGATGTTACAGCTGTTTGTGGGCAATACTGTACATATTATCTTTATTGTAAATCCAAAGGTCATACATTAAATCAAATTGTGTCTACTTTTGTACCAAAAAGTATATGTAATGACAAACTAGTGTATAATTTTGTCGCCAAACGATTTCATGTTTATGTGAACTTTTATCAATAAAAAAACTATTTAAACAGTACTCACCATGTGTCTGTCTTCATTCACAATGGATTTTCCAGCCTTGCAAACACCGTGTAATTTGATTATCAGCGGTGCCACGCAAAGTGGTAAAAGTTTTTGGACGAAACAATTACTCAGTTTCAAACGGGAAATGTTTTCACAAGTACCGGATAAAATAGTATGGTTCTATGGAATATATCAAAGCTTGTTCGATGAGATAGAGGGTGTAACTTTTGTAGAAGGGCTTCCATCTGATTATCGAGAATACATAGGAAATAATACATTATTTATAATAGATGATCTAATGCATGAATGCGGAAACAGTAAAAACATATGTCAACTTTTTACGAGAGGTTCTCATCATTTAAATATAAGTGTTATTTTTATAACACAAAACTTTTTTCACCAAGGTTCCCAAATGAGGGAGATAACCTTGAGCGCACATTACCTTGTACTTTTTAAGAATCGTAGAGATATGTCTCAGATAACACATTTGGGAAGGCAATTGTTCCCTAGACATTTAAAATTTTTTCAAGAAGTCTACGAAGACGCGACTAAAAAACCCTATTCATACTTGTTTATTGATTTATACCCTCAAACTGATGAAAAAATGCGTTTGCGCACCAACATATTACCCAATCAGGTACAATATGTGTATCAGTTGAAAAATGTATAAATAGAAACATTCTGAAATTTTTATTTAGTTTGCAAGATGACACCATGCAAAAAGGATCTTAATCGCCTGCAACTTTTACAAATTTGTCCTATCAAATTACGAAAAAGTCTTTTAAAAAAGCTCCCAAACTCTTGTATCCGATTAATCTGCAACTGTAGTCTTAATTTATTAAAAGGAAACATTCCGCTTTCCCCTAAGCAAAAGACCTCTTTAAAAAAACACAAGAATACTCTACGAAAGCTTGCTACTAAATCCCCATTATATGTTAAACGTAAGCTAATTGTTCAAAAAGGGGATTTTTAAATATTTTATTACCTGCTGCCCTGTCGGTACTTACAAGTCTCATACCCCGTTCATGATTCTGAATGGAGTTTGCAAAGAAGTATGCTCTCGTCCCAGAAGAGGTTTTGAACAGACATGTACCAACGGAACAGCAAATGAGTGAATTTGATAAAGAAATGATGAAAATATTGAATGGTCGTCAAAGTGAGCACGACAAAGTGAAACTATATTATGCCCTTTTAAGAAAAAAACTAAACATGGAAAACTATAATTCATCATTACCTGTACAACTTAATGTAGAAGCGGATTCATCATGGCGTGTACAACCAGCTGCTTCATCGCAACCGCAAGAAGAAATTATACAGCAAGAGAAAAAGCCCTATGACGACATTATTTTAAATTCTGTACCTGGTTCAATGAAAAGACGGGCAGCAACTCTATTGAAATTGTTAAAAAGAAATCCGAGTGTACTACACTGGGATCAAAATGGACAACTTATGTATAAAAATGAAAACATTCCCTCATCCAATGTGGCTGACCTGTTCAATATGATTTTCACCACACGAAGGAAAACGGACATTAGTGGCAGAGACATATTTTTAAAAGCAATGGAAGACCTGAATATTCCTAGACATTTTATAAAAAATCAGCATGCTTTTATTAAAACGGAGCCTCCTGTAAAACGCAATCCACCTGTAAAATCACGTAGACTAGAAAATGTGAAACCTTCCAAGCGGAAGTCTTCAGAAAATGTAAAGTGGGATTTTGAATAAAATATTTGATTCTTTCTAAATTGTTTATCGTTTTTTTTTCCCACGTAAAGCACAGAAATAGTAATCAACTGTAAATAACCCATGTGTCTACATCCTCTGATAATCAAACTATTGATATAATGTATCCTAGTTTACTTCTCCTGTTTCACAGGAAATGTACTAAGTGTGGAACAAATTAAAATATATTTATCTACTTGAGAGAAAAACTAACTTTGTGTATCTTACTTGGTAAAACAGGAAATGATTTGCATTGAGAGATAAACTAACTTTGTGTATCTTACTTACTAAAACAGGAAATGATCTGCAATAGATAATATTATCAAACAGCACAATCTCCTGCGATGCAAGATATTGCTACTTTGTATTTTTTTTTTTTAAATGCAAAGAGATATTCAAATTAAGAGGGATATAATATTTACCCCCCACAAGAAAAATTATTTCTTGAATAAAACCTTATTTGTTCTAAGACACTCATTTAAATACAACATGCATGAATAAAACCTTATACGTTTTAAGGTATCCCCTTTATAATTCTGAATATGTTACAAATTGAATCACTTTTAGAAATTATTTTACAATTAAAGAAATAAGTAAACGTTTCAAAATAAAAAAAAATAAAAAATAGTTTAAAAATTTTTCTTGATAAATTAAAAACATTTTAAAATTATTTTAGTTTAAGTCAGCTCCTGATTAAAAAAAAAATATATATTTTTCTTGATAAATTAAAAACACTGGATTCAAACATTGTTTCTTGATAAATTTAAAACATTGGATTAAATTTTTTTTTCCTTGATATAAATTAAAAACACTTTTAAAAATAAATGCACTTTAAAATTAAGTACTTAAAAATAAAAACATTTGAAAATATTTAAACTGGATTAATTTTTTTTTCTTGATATAGATTAAAAATAAATGCACTTTAAAATTAAGTACTTAAAAATAAAAACATTTTAAAATATTTAAACTGGATTAATTTTTTTTTCTTGGTATAAATTAAAAACACTTTTAAAAATAAATGCACTTTAAAATTAAGTACTTAAAAATAAAAACATTTGAAAATATTTAAACTGGATTAATTTTTTACTTCCTTGTACGTAGTATAAGGAAGTAATGTGATCCCGAAAAATTTTGGGGGCCAAATTTCGACAAAAAAACCGATTTTGACTACCTCTAAATTTAATTTAAAAAAATTTTTCGATGCATCTCATCGTAGGCTAGCATGCACGATCATATTAACGCGTCTGCAACTCATTTTGACCAGTGGCGAGTCTACTGTGGCCAGTTTTTCCATGCCGTCTGTACGTACGTACGTATGTACGTACGTACGTACGTATGTATGTAACTCGCATATCTCAAAAACTATTGGTCGTAGAATGTTGAGATTTGATATTTAGGATTATTGTATGATCTAGTTGTGCACCTCCCCTTTTGGTGGCAATCGAATGGATAGTTTATGTACAGGACCGCCCAAAAGATTCGAAATACATTACGCTCTATGGGCCGAAATTCATTAAACTCGCCTAACTCAAAAGCTATTAGGCGTAGAATGTCGAAACTTCATATTTTGGATAGTTGTAACATCTAGTTGTGCACCTCCCCTTTTGGTTCCATTCGACTGGATAGTTTATCTACAGGACTGCCCAAAACATTCGAAATGCATTACACTCAATGGGCCGAAATTCATTAAACTCGCATATCTCAAAAACTGTTAGGCGTTGAATGTTGAAACTTTATATTTAGGATTGTTGTAACATCTAGTTGTGCACCTCCCCTTTCGGTTCCATTCGACTGAACAGTTTATCTACAGAACCGCCCAAAAGATTCGAAATACATTACGCTCTATGGGCCGAAATTCATCAAAGCGTTTTTTAGAGGTATTGGGCTATTTCAAACGACCCAGAAGTGATATATGCTGTAAAGAGTTAGAAAATGAATTTCTCTATTAAAAAAAGTGTCTTTATCATTTATAGTTCTGCTACAGGAACACTCAAAAGATTTCCAATACATTACGGTCAATAGCAATTTTAAGGGCATTCATCCATTTCAAGCACAATACCGTCCTACCACATAAGTTAGGTAATGGTCCGACCACGGTCACGTGCCTCCCTCAAGAACTATGCCAAAAGTCGCCAAGCTTGGCGACTTTTGGTGTACGTGTGTGCATATTTAACTCTCAAATCTCAAAAACTATTATGAAATTTCATATATAAGAATGTTGTAACATCTAGTTGTGCATCTCGATTTTTGGTTCCAATCTACTGGAGAGTTTATTTACAGGACCACCGAAAAGAATTTCAGTACCTTAATGTCTATGGACATCTTCATTATAATACAACTGTAGACAGTCATTGTTTGGTACATGCCCAAAATCTCGCCGTCTGTCCTCGACCTTGGCGAGTTTTGGCGAAATATCGCCAAATTTGGCGATAGTCAGTCATTTCGTCCATGCCCAAAGTATCGCCATTTGTCATCGTTCTTGGCGAGTTTTGGCGAAATATCGCCAAATTTGGCGATAATCTGTCATTGTTTGGTTTATGCTTAAAATCTCGCCAAATGTCGTCGACATTGACGAGTTTCGCCGAAATATCGCCAAATTTGGCGCCAAAAATTATTTCCTATTTTGTATAACTCTAAAACTTTAACCCGTAGATTTTTTAACTTTGTATTTAGAACTATTGTAATATCTAACTGTTTTCAATATCTTTTTTCACAGCAATCGACTGAGAATTTATTTACATGGTGAGCCAAATGACTTTGAATACATTGAGGTGTATAGATGCATTCAATTCATTGAAGGTCTGTGCTCACTGACTACTTTGGCTATCCCCAAAATCTCGCTGACTATCTCAAGTTTGTCGGCTTTTGGTGAAATATCGCCAAATAAAGTGTCAGAAGGAAATCTTTCAAATTGAACTCAGCTTGGCGATATCGAAATATTTGGCTAGAAATTGCTAAACCTTACTATTATTGATATTTTATCTCTTTCAAACAATTAAATTTAGAGGAAGTGCGTCGAAAATATTTTTGATCTAATGGACGTGCAAGGAAGTCATGTGTTGGACACATCAGATTTTTTTCTTGATAAATTAAAATACTTTTCTTATTAAACATTATTTTTAGATGAATTAAAAATTATTTTAGTAAAGATTTTAAAATAAATAGACACATATACACAGAAATAAAAACAAATTAGGTACAAATCAACACATTTATTTTTACATACTATAATTTGAACTCACTTTCAATAAATTGCATATAATCCTTTACACACAGCGAGTTGAAAAATTCCTTATTGAAGTTGCATTTACAATATTGATCTTTTAATGTCTTTGCAATAGTATGCATATTCAGGTAAAGATAACATTTTTTACCAACGCGATGAAATTTGTCCGCATCGGACAACTGTAAACAGCAATGTCTGTTTTGTCCGGGTGAGTTTACCTTACACCCTTCACACGAAAAGAGTTTATTTACAATAAATGGAAGTTCTTGTATACATTCTTTATAAATGTTCTCTTTGCTCACTGAAGCACTGTCATGCATGTCTTGCTGACAGGGTGTCAAATTTACACATAAGAGTTGTGGTAAGTACACAGTAAAAAGAATATCCACAAGAATTTGCGTTATTGTTGGTGAAATCTCATTTAATTTTAATATTTGGCTTTCACACAATTTAACACATGATGGTTTTAAAGAATACACATCCTCATTTCGAAAAATTTGTTGGAGCACGCAATATTCCTCGTCATGTCTAAATACAGCTAACTGATTGTTAGCAATAAACGAGGTATTAGAATAATGCAAATTGAAATCCGTTAATTTGTCACTCAGTTCAGCCCAAGTTTGAGGCAGCATAAGTATCCCTCTTTTGGTAGGAAACCATTCATATTCGTTTATGTAGTTACACTCGCGAATATGCAGACGAATTCCTTTTTCTTTATCACAGTATAACAATATAAACATACCCCATTCGAGTGACCACCAGCTGAGAAGACTGTTCCTCTCTTCATAGAGTTGCTCCAACCAGTCACCGCTGGGTATAAAAGAGTCCTCCACGTTACTCTTTTTCTGAGCAGGGGTAGTAATAGAGTTTAATTTACGTTTACGAGTGGAAGGCACTAATTTTCTAAAAGTCACGCTAATCCTGGATTCTTTAACGTCAGGTTCAGCGGGTATTCCATGTGTGAATAGTTTATTCGTTGGGTGTTTCATTTGGTAGAGGGAACCGTGAGCAAGCTGAATAGACACCATATCGCAATTCGGTCTTTTAAATTCGATGCTTCTTTGAGCACCGAAACTTAGTACACAAATCGGCACGGACGGGTCTAGACTGCTTTCATTATCCTTATGATGTCCAATTTTTGAAGTCCCGTCTGGGTAATAATTCAGCAGCACGTAGTTGAACTGTTGACTCGTCACTTTTTGCACATCATCACGCAACTTTTGAAGAAGGGGGCACCAGGGATGAGTTTCAACAGATGCTCCAGAAAACTCATAGCTTAATCCATCATCACCGAAAGCCAGCACCTTGCGATTGGGGGTATATTGTTTACCCGAAATTTGCAGAGTGAGCGTTTGAAATGGTAGCTCCAATAGCTCGTTGAATATTTTATCTGCATCACTTTGAGTATAAAACTCTGGAGTATAATCAAAATTTAGTTGATTGTCTTTATTAGAAGTCATTTTTGAACTTTAAAACACTTTTAAAAAACTATAAAGCAAGAGCGAGTAAAATTGCGTCCGAACGAATAGAAATTTAAACTAGAAATGGCTTATAGTGTTCCTACCAGTTATCAATGCTGTGCATGAGTAATTGGGGGTATCATTGGCTTATCAGCGATTAAGCGGGGGAATCGTTGGCTTATCAGAAAAGGTGGGCAGTTCTAAGATGACCACTGTTTTTGTTTATTGAGTCATGGGGAGGTTCTAATCTTCACACATTGGCTTATCAGAAAAGGTGTGCAGTTCTAAGATGACCAATGCTTATAGAGTCATCGGGAGGTTCTAATCTTCACACATTGGCTTATCAGAAAAGGTGGGCAGTTCTAAGATGACCAATGTTTATTGAGTCATCGGGAGGGTTCCTTATCTCCCTCTACTACTATAAGGATAGCAGATAAGGAGATCATTTCTATTCTGTGAAATACAAGTGTGCACGAATTTTTGTTCAGCTCTCATACTATCAAGACGTGTTTTATTTTTTTTCTTTAAAAACTTTTTAGCAAAGTTGTATTCGACAATGACTTCTTCAGTGAATAACACTTTGGATTTTTCAGACGAGAAAGTAAGTACATTTCTTTTTTATTTTATTTTATTTAACAATATAATGAGCTTATTTTAAATTTTGGTGTATTTAGACTCATTTTTAAAAGTGAGATTATGTTGTTAGGTTAAATGTTTCTAGTACATTTAATATGTTTAAAGCTTAGATTTCACGCACGCTATTATTAATAAGTTTTATTCCGTGTAAACTTGTGTTTAGGCAATTCGTTAAATAAAAACTTGTTTAGGTAATAGCGTAATTAAAAGTTTATTTATTAGTGGAATGTACAATATATGCATGTTTATTTAATTAAGTAGTATTTATTCGCGTAATGAAAAGTTTGTTTAGGTAATTAAGTAGTATTTATTAGCGTAATGAAAAGTTTGTTTAGGTAATTAAGTAGTATTTATTCGCGTAATGAAAAGCTTGTTTCGGTAATTTATTAGCGTAATGAAAAATTTGTTTAGATAATTTATTAGCGCAATGAAAAATTTGTTTAGATAATTAAGTAGTATTTATTAACGTAATATTAAAAGCTTGTTTATTTAATTAGGTAGTATTTATTAGCGTAATGAAAAGTTTGTTTATTTAATTAAGTAGTATTTATTAGCGTAATGAAAAGCTTGTTTAATTAATAAAGTAGTTTTGTTAACGTAATTAAAAGTTTGTTTCGGTAATTTATTAGCGTAATGAAAAGCTTGTTTAATGAATAAAGTATTATGTTGCCATAACCTAATTCTATTTTTTATATATATTTCAGTTGAATGAATTCGGGATCCCCCTGGAGGATCTTCATCAAATTCTTGACATTGTAGAGAACCCGAATGATTTGGATAAATCTATCAATTGGGATTCTCAACCAGGATCCACCGATGCTCAAGAGGTACCTAGTGATTCACAACCACAAGCGGGACCCTCTACTGGTCACGTAAGTGTTATTTTAAAGTATATTTTAAAGAAAAGCATCGTAACACTATATTTGAAAATAAAAGGTTATTCAATATTTATTTAAAAACGATGTGAAGTAAAATGTATCATTTTATTAGAAGGATGATTATCAAAGTGTGTCTCATGTTCTGATAATAAGTACTCAGTAAGATTGAGTGTATTAATGACATAAATTAAAAAGTACTTAGAACACTTTTACTATACATCAGATTTTTAGCGTTATGCTCAATACGTAAATAAATAATGAAATTTTATTATGTAATGCTGTTTAAGTGAAATCGGTATTTTTATATTTAATTAGTACTATGTTTATATATGCAGTTATTTTAGTAAAGACTTGTGTGCGTGTTTGGATCACTACCAGTTCATGTTTTAATATGAACCTAGTGTAAAGGGATATTTAAAAATTTGTATGTTTAGTGCACTTGCACTTTTTAAGTTTAGGTAATTATTTCAAATGATATAAATGCGTGCATGCTGCAAATATATTTTTAGTAAGGTATGTTTATATTAAAAAGTACTTAGGGTTCATGTGGTGTGAATACTTTTAAATTTTTAGCGTTGATACGCTTTGTTTATTTACTTAAAAATGGATTTATATGTTTTTTCTAAGTTGGTTACTTTTAAAAATGTGTTTATGGTTTAAAAAAATTTTGGTGTGTTTATTTATTTAAAAATGGATTGATATATTTTTTCTACTTTTAAAAAATGTGTTTATGGTTTAAAAAATTTAGCGTTGATACGCTTTGTTTATTTATTTAAAAATGGATTGATATGTTTTTTCTAAGTTGGTTACTTTTAAAAATGTGTTTATGGTTTAAAAAAATTTTGGTGTGTTTATTTATTTAAAAATGGATTGATATATTTTTTCTACTTTAAAAAAAATGTGTTTATGGTTTAAAAAATTTAGCGTTGATACGCTTTGTTTATTTATTTAAAAATGGATTGATATATTTTTTCTACTTTTAAAAAATGTGTTTATGGTTTTAAACAATTTAGCGTTGATACGCTTAGCTTTATTTAATTAAAAATATATTTTTTCAACTTTTAAAAAATGTGTTTATGGTTTTAAAAAATTTTGGTGTGTTTATTTATTTAAAAATGGATTAATGTGTTTTTTCTAAGTTGGTTACTTTTAAAAATGCATATCATGGTTTAAAAAAATTTTTGGTGTTGATAGGATTGGGTTTTTATTGAATATACTCTGCGGTATGATTTTTCTAGAGTTATGATTGTTTTTTTATTGTGTATTTTATCTTAAAAAGTATGGTAAGTCTATTTTACGAGTGTTAAGTCTAAGGTACGAAATAGGTTACTTGTATTTATTTACTAGGGTACAATCCATACATTGGTTAGGGTAATTTTATAGTAGGTTTATTGTATGTGGGTTTAAATAAGTATTCTAAAGTCGCATTTTTTGGATCTTTTATAGATCTGCGACCAGTGTGGAAAATCCTTCACAGAAAAGAGGTCGTTAATTCGCCATATGAAGATTCATACGGGGATTAAACCGTTTACTTGTGAAGTGTGCCAGAAAAGCTTTACCCGAAAACACGACTTAAATAAGCATATGCAATTGCATAGTCGAGGCTTCCAATGTCATGAGTGCCCCCTGCAATTTTCACTGAAAAGTGAACTCCAGGATCACATCCGCGTAAGTCATAAAAAACGCAAGGCAGGTCCATCCACTTCCAATTCAAAGCGGGTTAAGAAAAATAGTAAGGTTCTCGATGTTTTTTCATCCCACGAGATAGAGCCTAGCGAAGAGAATGAAGCGGATTTAAAATTGTTTTTTGAGGAAGCTTCACCTAAAGTAAATCAATATTTGCAAGAGGAACTAGAAGATAATCCAATCAAGTGGTACGCGGTATTAAAAGTTCAGATGTCGCGCATAAGCCAAGAGGTTGAGGAAGATATAATCACTTGTCATTTCCGGTCCAAATGCCTAATTGAGCTTGCACCCTTTACAATCGAAAAGCATATCGAAGAGGCTCAGGAAAAAATCGAGAAGTCTTTTGAAGAGTTCACACAGAGAGGTTCCGGTTGGGTATTGCACAAAATTTTAAAATTAGAACTTTGTTGTGCAGTCTACCATCCTTTAGCGGCGAGCAGTTACATCCCCCTCCCCCCTCAACTTGCAGCCAAGAAGGCAATAGTTAATATAAAAAACGAAGATAACAAGTGCTTGATATGGTGTTTACTTGCTCATATGATGAATATTCACTGGAAGGATTATCCAGAACGAATGTATCATTATGAAGCCTTCGAAGAGGAAATCAAGATGGGAGATATTCAGTATCCGGTACCCATATCTAAAATACCTATAATAGAAAAACTGAACAACTTAAGAATTAATGTGTTTGGATATGAAAAGGAAGTCTTCCCTCTATATATTTCAAACCGAGAAGATGAAGACTGTATCAATTTATTGCTCATTGCCAATGAAGAGACCCAGCACTATTGTCTAATTAGAAGTTTTTCAAGATTATTGGGTGACCTTACACATCATAATGGCCAAACTTATTACTGTTATCGATGCATGCATCGATTTACGGAGGAAAAAATTTAAAGGAACATACACCATTATGTAACATGCACGCGCCTCAGAAAATATACATGCCTACAGAAGAAGACAAATTATTATATTTTAAAAAACAGCAGTATCAACTTGAACTACCCTTTATCGTTTATGCAGATTTTGAGTCGTTAATCGCACCCTTTGATATACCACAGCCTAATCCGAAGACCGCTTATACAGAGAAAACATCTTGTCACGTTCCTTGTGGATATGCATATATTATCGTAGGCCCAGATGGCAAATCTTTCAAACCCATACAGTATTATAGAGGGGAAAATGCTGTGGACCACTTTTTAACAAAATTGGTTCAAGAAAAAGAGGAACTGGCAGAAATTTTAACGAAGATAGTGCCCATTTGTATGACCCCTCAAAATGAATTTGATTTCAATCAAGCAACACGATGCTTCCTATGCAAGAAGTTTTTAGGGAAGGATCGCGTTAGGGATCACGATCACCTTACCGGTCGCTACAGAGGGGCTTTACACAATAAATGTAATTTGAAGTATCGTTAGCAGAAGAAAATTCCCATTGTATTTCACAATTTGAAGCAATATGATGGGCATCTGTTAATGCAAGGATTGGGTAAAATTAAAGACCATAAAATCGAGGTCATTCCTACAAACATGGAGAAATATATTTCTTTCTCCCTTTCCAAGCAACATAATAAGAGTAAAATTACACTGCAGTTCATAGATAGTTTTCAGTTTCTAAGTGCTTCTTTAGAAAAACTCGTTAAGAATTTGCCAAAGGACCAGTTTAACATTTTAAAGGAAAATATTCAGCATCCAAGTTTAGATTTATTGTTAAAAAAGGGCGTCTACCCCTATGAATATATTTCCTGTTTCAAGAAATTTGATGAGACCTGCCTACCTCCCCAAGAAGCATTTTTTAGTAGTTTGACACAGGATACTATTTCTGATGAAGAGTATGCACATGCACAGACTGTTTGGCGAGCTTTTAACATCCAAAATCTGGGGGAATATCACGACTTATACGTCAAAAGTGATGTCCTTCAGTTGGCGGATGTGTTTCAAAACTTTAGGAAGCTGTGCAAACAATACTATGATTTGGATGCTGCCCATTTATTTACAGCTCCTGGACTCGCATGGCAAGGCTCTTTAAAAATGTTGGAACGACCCCTAGAGTTATTCACGGACATAGATATGCATCTGTTTATAGAGAGGGGCATTCGAGGTGGCATTTCTATGATCACCAAACGCTGGGCGCAGGCCAATAACAAATATTTAGAGGGTTATGACCCTTCAAAGCCCAGTTCTTACATCATGTACCTTGACTGTAACAATTTAGACGGAAAAAGTATGGTGCAGAGCTTACCACACGGTAATTTTAAGTGGGTATCACCTGAAGACATTGATATAAACACCATTTTATCGATACCTGCAGACGGGCCGCAAGGATACATTTTTGAAGTGGACTTGGACTACCCTCAAGAACTACACCAACTCCATAACGACTACCCCCTAGCAGCCGAGAAAATGAGTGTCTCCCTTAAGGATCTTTCAATGTTATCCATTTTCATGTTGAATGATGCCAAATATAGTGATTGCACCAAGTTAGTCCCCAATTTGAAAAATAAACGAAATTATATCACACATTACAGAAACTTGCAGCTATACTTACAGCTTGGTTTAAAACTAGTTAAAATTCACAAAGTGTTGCAATTTGACCAATCTCCATGGTTAAAAGATTATATTGAGTTTAACACCGAAAAACGAAAAAATGCACAATCAAGCTTCGAAAAAGACTTCTTCAAGCTTATGAACAATGCTGTGTACGGCAAGACCATGGAAAATGTAAGGAAGAGAATTAGTCTAGAACTCGTCAACAGTAAGAAAATTGCCGAAAAGCGTGTAGCTTGTCCAACATTTCAAAGTTTTGAGGTGTTCAATGAAAACTTAGTAGCAGTGAAAAGAATCAAGAAAACGTTAAAATTAAATCGCCCCATCTATGCTGGGTTCTGCATTTTAGAACTCAGCAAATTAATAATGTATGAGTTTCATTATAATGTTATAAAAAAGCAATATGGGCACAATGCAACACTACTCTTCACGGATACTGATTCTCTCACTTATGAGATTTTCACAGACGACTTTTATCAAGACATGTTACAGCATAAACATCTATATGATACTTCAGATTACCCGCAAGATCATCCATTGTACAGCACCATCAACAAAAAGAAGATAGGATGTTTTAAGGATGAGCTTAACTCAAAACCCATCCTTGAATTTGTAGGATTAAGACCCAAGATGTACTCCATCTTAACGAAAGAATGCGAAAAAAAGACTGCAAAGGGGGTCGCACGTCATGTTATACGCAAGCGTATAACACACGAGCATTATTATAACTGCTTACAAACCTTACAGTCAACAAGAGAATTAAACTACCGCATTCAAAGCGAGAAGCATAAGCTGCACAGCATTTGTCAAAATAAGGTTGCTCTAAGCGCCTTTGATGACAAACGCTATATTTTAGAAGATGGAGTGCATACACTCGCTCACGGACATTATGAGTGCTTGTAAAAGAAAAAAAAAGGAGCGTAGAAATTGCACCACGTTAATAATGGTAGTATACTGTGTGGAGATTTCTTTTGTTTGTAGGCCTCCTGGGGATGTTGTTCATTTCTTTGCTCCACATAGTTAATTATTATTTAAAGAAACAAAAACAACAACGCATCCTCTGTGCTACGCCCTGTCTCCATTCATGCGAGGCTAGCGTGATGGGGAAAGGCACAGTAAGAATTTTTATTTGAAATGAGGCGGTAGACGTTCTACCGGGCGGCTGGTGGGTCCTCATTTTATAATAATATTTTTTATTTCAGGTTTAATTCATAAAGTATAGCTTATTTAAAATATAACAAAGTTTTCATGAGAGAATGCATCACAATCTGAAAATTTTTCCAAGTCCCCTTATTTGAAAAAATTGTTAAAGTCTGAAAAAATTACAAGTCCCCTTATTTGAAAAAAAAGGAAAAAAATTCTTATCAACCCTTCGAACATCCGGTCTTAGCATCCGCTCCCCATCCGATCTCAACATCCGTTCCGACCACGCCCCCCTCTCTCTCGACCCAGGGAAAGCATCGAACAGCACCGGCGAATTAACATGGCACCGGCTGGGGTGAACCCCCAGTTCCTTACTACTGTAGAGTAACTAACTAAATTGTGTTAATTATATTATAATTTATTTTAGGGCTAATTAATTAGTTAATGGAATTACTAATGCTAATTAGATGTAAATAAAACTTAAACTACCTCGTGTTACATTTCGGTGGGGCTTAAACCATCCATTCCTTCCCCTTGCGTATTCTAATGTCTAGGTTTTGTGCGGTAATAAATTAAAACACAACTTTTACGAACTTTTCTTGATTTAATATGATCAAATTTGAGATAACATTCGACAAATCAATTTCTTAAAGTAAATCAATATGCGGAAAAAAGGTGCCTTAAAATAAAAAGTTTTCTTTTCCGGGAGTTGGAAGTCTAAATAGATAGGGAGCTTAATAATAATTGCTTCTACAAGATTTTTAGAACCTTCGAAAACAAAATGTACTTTTAACTGTGCATTTAAACACAGTTTTCTCCCCTCTAAAAATACATACTTGTAAAATTATTCATTATTTGGAGGGTCTTTACTAATAGAGCAAGAGCCCGCGACCGCCAGACCTTCGTCATAGTATAAAAGCTGAAAATTTCTCTGCGCATACCCCCCCCCCCCCCAACAGAGGTAGGAACAATCGGCCACTATAAAGTTTAGATGATCGCGGCTTTGAAAGGTAACAGGTGTCAAAGGTTTATAAAATTGCACACTATTTTCGTCATTTCATAAAGCTTAATTGTTTTATATGCTTTCTTCACAGTACTAGAAATCACTTGATCCCTTGCCAGACATTTTTCCATCGTGGCAAACCCCCGCCAGACAACCTCAAAGTCATGGAAAACGTAATACTATTTTCGTCATTTTATAAAGCTTAATTTTTTGTATGTTTTTCTGCACAATACTAGAAATCACTTGATCCCTTGCCAGACCAACAGATTAACAGGTCCTCTACCTTGGGCGCCCATATCTATGGGCAGGAAGAGGCCATGCTCCTCTATCTCCCAAATTACCGTTATGAATAACGTGTTGGTATAACGTAAAAGTATTGCAACACTAAAAATCTGCCTTTGTGGAGTAGGACTCTTGACTATCCCTCCACACTCCCTACAAACAATAATAATATTGGCTGCTACTGTGAATGCTTGTCAAACCAATTACCATTCATTTAATAGAATGTGCAACCGACTCTGTACTGCAGAGTTCGCGTGGCTTTACAATACGACACTGAGTATGAATATGAGAACACTACAGAATATTAGGATTCCGGCACTTTTTCCGCTAGAAATGAAGCCCTGTGTGGAATGAAGAAGTGTTGGCCATGCCAAATGATGGCGATTACGTATCATTTCCAGCAACACTTTTAGTTGAGCTTAGAATTGTAGATTAATGTTAGTGTTGTTAAAGGATGCGATTTGCGAATACAGATGCGTGTTCATGTAGTATTCTAGTAGTTGTGTATGATTTCACGTTGCGGACAACATTGCATTGTAATACTTGATGAGGTTTTAAATTATAGCACACAATGGGGTTCATTTATTTGAAAAATCTGCTTGACTAAAGTTTGTCAAAAAGAAAGTATTTAACTGATTTTTTTAAATATTTATTTCATTAATTTTTATCCTTTGAAAAAATGTCTAAATTATTATGATTACACGTAGCATGTGTTTAAGAAAAATGTTTTAAAAATATCTTTAAAATTGTATTATAAATCATGAGTAGAGCTTTTTTTGGGAATTGCGAAAGTAAAAATTTTCTGCATCGTTTCTTGGGATCATGTACCTTAGATTCTTGTAGTAAACATAAAGAAATACGCCATGAAAACAAGCCAATTTAGTATCTCTTGAATCTCGCTAAATTTCCGCTTTTAAGCCAAAATACAGGTCCAAAACACCTTTAAACAATTATGTGAACTAGTTGTCTGCCAGTGGTCGAAATTCGACCATAAAGCATTAATTTTTTTAATTTGAGTGTGAATAAAGTTCTTCTGTCAAAGAATATGTCTCACTAGGGTGGTCCAAAATATTGAAGTTTTGAATTTTCATGTTCTCACCCTCCAAATTTGTTTCAATATATCTAAAAGTAATTATGACAAAATTTAATCACTAACAAACAATATTTAGAGGTAGCTCAAGGAAGCTAACGTTTCATACTTTGAGGTCATTTTGTTGTTTTTTGCTTTTGTTATTTAGAAAAACATCTCTCATATCAATATATAAAAATTATTTTAATGTATTTAAAACTTGTTTATATACATTACACAAAAAATTATATCATTTTTAAATTAATAGTTTGTTTAAAAGTATTTTTAGCACTTACAGTAGGTAATATCTGTTATATTCCAGTATTCCACTTAACTCTCTAAGATGGCGGAACCTGACTTTGAGAACAGTTTCTTTTTTATTATTTTTGCTTTCAGTTGGTGGTAGCTGTAAATTATTTTTTGGTCTAAAAATTATAATATTTAGTGTTTTTAAAGTTACTTTTATTAAGTTTTACTACAACTGTATTTTTAGACTTAACTTACCTTTTAATATGTAACCATACAACCTTAACTGCAAATATCTGATTTAGGTTTATTTAGTTTTGTTCTTAGTTTGGTTGTTCTGTGTTAGAAACATGAAAACAAGACCTAAACATTATCTCTTCTCGGAAATACTCTGAATAAACTTAGCGGTAATAAATTGCCTTCAATAGGTATGTCATTGAATTTTTTTTCTTCATCACCATATTGAGTTGAAAGCTACAGTGCAAGAAGCATCTAAGGCAACAATAGCCGAGATCGCAAAGTTTTGGGTGAAAGCCAGAATTCCCATGCGGGATCCACAGCATTGTCAAAAAAATTAGCGAAACTGTTTGAAGGAGATTGTTAAAAAAGAACAAAGGACGTAAAACACCCAATCAAAAGACGAAAGAGAGTGTATTCTCTTCAAAATTAAATAATTTATTTGATATTGCCCATGCCAATGCATTTGACATAATAAAAATAGCTGAGGATAGAGATTTCTTGCTAGCTCAGAGGGAAGATGGAAGACGAGGATCCATGATTAGTGTTGATAGACATCTTTTTCAGAAAGAAAAACTTGCTGATAAAAAAAAAAAAGCCTTCTGAACAAGAAATTACAGAACATTAAAGATTTGCAGGAAACAGCATTAGATTTTATAAATAACTCAGATAAAGATGAAAATGATACTGAAAAGACAGTAGAATTGTTTGAGGATGACAGAGCAACACCGGGTCCTGGTCCATCAAAAGCTATAAAAGGACGTTACAACATTATAACCCCAGAATTAACAGCAGCTCTAGATAGGACAAAAGTATCTGACAGAAAAGCTATGTTTGTGGTTGCAGAAATTGCGAAGAGTTTGGGTATCGATGTGAGAGATGTCAGCCTAATCGGAAGTTCGATTCTCCGACAGAGAATCAGAAACAGAATTGAACAAGCCAACAAAGTAAAATCACAACTACAAACTAATGTTCCTCTGATAGTACACTGGGATGGAAAACTGTTACCAGAACTAACTTTAACTACCAAAGAGAAAACAGACAGACTTCCAAGTTTAGTGTCTGGAAATAGGGTTTCGAGGTTAATCTCGGTTGCTAAACTTCCTTCAGGAACAGGTGAAGCACAAGCCCATGCAGTTTACGAAGCTCTGAAAGAATGGAATATTGCTGACAAAGTATTTGGAATGAGCTTTGGTACAACTTCCGCAAATAGTGGAAAGAATAAAGGTGCTTATGTTTTTTTAGAGAAAAAGTTGGGAAAGAAACTTTTTCTTTTGCCTGCCGTCATCATATAATGGAGCTTCTCATTGGAAAAGTATTTCATTTTGCTTTAGGAACTTCTTCATGCCCAGAAGTACCTTTATTCAAACGTTTTCAAGATTTGAGGGAGTTCCTAAATAGAGACAAATCTAAAGCAGGTGTGAAAGATGATAATATTTTATCCCTTGTGCGAGATGTAAAAGATGATATTTTAGAGTTCGCTGCTAGACAAGAATTATCACTTATAACAAGAGATGATTATCAATAATTTCTAGAACTTGTTATTTTCCTTGAAGGGATACCTGCCAGGGGAATTCGTTTCAGGTATCCAGGAGCAATGCACCATGCTCGTTGGATGTCTAAGGTGATATATTCTTTGAAGATATATATCTTTAAATTCCAATTCAAACTCACAAAAAAGGAAGAATGTGGTGTACGCAATGTCTGTGTTTTTATAGTCAGAGAGTACTTTAAAGCGTGGATGACTGCTTCAGTAACTGAAACCTCGCCATACAATGATTTCCAAATGATGAATAGTTTGTTAGACTATTCCAAGATTCATCAAGGAATTTCAAAAGCTGCATCAGAAAAGTTTGCGAAACATCTGTGGTATTTGTCTGAAGATCTTTCTGCATTGTCTCTTTTTGACAGCCAGTTACCTCTTTCGAGAAAAAAAAAACGGGTAGTTGAAGCCCTAAAAAATCAAAAAGGCACGAAGAATCCTGAGAAAAGGATAACAGTTTCCCTTGAAACTTTCCATGAAAGGAAGTTTGAGGAACTTGTAACCCAACAGTCTTTCGGGCTCTTCAAAGTAATGAATATACCACATGGATTCCTCCAGTAGACCCTGAACACTGGAACTCTGCTTTCGATTACTGCACTGCCTTAAAATGTGTTCAGGCTATAAATGTTGTAAATGATCATGCCGAAAGAGGTATTGCTTTGGTAAAAGAATATATTGGACTTCTTACACGAAGCGAACCTCAATTTCAGGTTTTTATGAAAGTTGTCGATGATCATCGAAAAGCCTATCCTGATAGCAGAAAAAAGGACTTGACAAATTGAAATGTACTCAAATTAAAATTAGTATTTTACTTCATATATGTGTAGATGTATGCGTTTGTGTTAATTAAATTTTAATTGATTAATTTAATATTAAAATTCTGCCATTTTGGTATCATCAGTAATAACACAATTTTACATGCAACTGTGCAACTTCAACCGATTTGAGCTACCTTTAAATATTTTTTCTTTTCATTCAAACTTTGCCAACACTGTTTTCTACTGTAAAAGAACAAATTTAGAGGGTGAGACTGGAAAAAATAAATAAAAAGTTAAAATCGGCCTTTTTTGGACCACCCTAATGTCTCACCATTCCATATACACTGGAACCTACTAAAGTGACCACCTTGGCAAAGAGACTATCTGTCTTTAGTGGCCACTTTTAAACAATTCCACTTTACAACCACCACACTTTTCTGTGAAGACAGTGTTTTTGTAAAAACTCTATCATATTTCGTTAAATGCAAAGGCAGCTCCAGCGAATGGGGCATAGGGTCCTCTTCCTCTACAAACCTTGGATTTCACACATTCAGTTTGCATTTTGAACAATTTAAGCTAATCTAAAAAGTCTACTGGTCCCCTCTGAAAATTGAGCCTAGACCTGTCCTCGGCTAAAGG
Organism: Cheiracanthium punctorium; assembly: GCA_038373885.1. NCBI lineage: Eukaryota > Metazoa > Arthropoda > Arachnida > Araneae > Cheiracanthiidae > Cheiracanthium > Cheiracanthium punctorium. Next base: position 32,814 of record JAWZYV010016966.1, read on the forward strand.
CCCATTATGTTTGGAGTTGTAAAATCTTAAAAAGTCGAATGATTCAATTCTACTTACTGAGGCGTACCACTGACCATGTATTAAACCTTGCTGCCTCAATAAATTTGCCCTTTCTTCGAATGATTGTCCTTGAGATTTATTTACTGTCATCGCAAATGCAGGTATATTTGGAAATTGAGTTTTTGAAAGGATATGGTAAAATAGTACCAGAACATTTTCTAAGTGGAATTAAAATTATTTTATTGCCTGCGGTTTCAGTTCAAACTTCGCAATCAATAGCATTACGATGTATAAACTTGATGAGCATTCCTGTTGCTTCTTTGGTATTTAAGTTTCTTATTAGAAGGGCACGGGTTTATATGCATTTGCATATAAATGCATACATCAGCATATTTTGGACTTTTGTGCATATAACTGCATATACTGGCTTACAAATATAACTCTTTGGCATTTAGCAAACAAAAGCATGCTCGTTAAATTAATTTTCATAGGCTTTTCTGTTTTTTTCAGCCAATTCCAAATTCCCCTCTTTTCCGGAAGGCGCTGATACAAACCTGAACCTGCTTGAACTAAAATTTCCCTGAAAGCTCCATCTCGTTGACAGGCTTTCAAAACCTCGCTTGATATATCCATTCCCCAGAACCTGTAATCACAAGATGGGGTACATGGATCCAAGCAGTACTTTACTATGATAATTTCGATTTGATCAAAAGGTTTGTTTGTAGCTATCTTGATCCAACTGAAGCGGCGGCGATAAAAACTGCGCAGCAGCTACTTATGCAATCATCTACTACAGATGACATCAGGGCCGGCCCAAGGGGGGGTGCGAATGTAGGCGATCGCCTAAGGCCCCGCGCTTATAGAGGCCCTGCTCCTGGGCCATTTTATTGCTATCTCATAAGACATGATAGAGAAGAGGCCCCGCTCTTGCGCTTCGCCTGGGGACCCGCACGCCCCTCAGGCCGTCTCTGATGACATAGCGGTAATATCGGCGGATTTCTCTGTTTTACCAAAGACAATTTTAGCTCTTGAATCTCAGAAACTAACACTTTCCCAATCAGTTCAATATACAGATATTCTGGAGAAAAAATTTGGGGATGTACTGGGATCAAAACTGGATCTGATAGAAGAAAAACTTTCTTACCCTGGCTGGGAAAATTCAGACTTTAAAGAGCTCAGGATCATTAAGCCGATTTTTGAAGGAGAATCTTCCTTTGAAGAGTTATCGAATTCTGAGGAACTGAATATAAAAGATGTATCAAATTATAAATACGCGCCGATTGTGTCATGTGATGTAGAAATGTCTTTTTCTGTATTTAAAGAGTATTTTCCGTGAAAATCACCCATCTTGAACCATCCAATCCGTGAATCCGGTGTTTGAACCCTTAAAGCAATATGTAGTTATTGCATGTAGTAAATAATTCTTATTTTTTTGATATAGTTTATATTAGGTATGTATTTTTTAAAAAAATTTCTTGTTTGGAAATATGTTTATTGCATATGTTAATAGATATTCCATTATTTGTGAGCAGATTTTTGAGTTTTTCATATTTTGTTTATGCATATTATTATGCATATTTATAAGCATATTTCTCTAGCTTTTTGTGCATATAAATCCGGGCCCTACTTATTAGTATAACGA
>JAWZYV010016968.1:0-74914 GCA_038373885.1 Cheiracanthium punctorium
TTCTATGGAGGAACGTAGTTCAACCCAGACAGCACAGCAAACTTGATTTATCAAATCAGTAAGCTTGAAAATTTCAAACGTGTAAGCTCAGTGCAAGCTTGAATCAAGTGTTCTAGTTTACACTTGGCCAGCTAGCATTAAGCTTGACATTTCAAGCTTAAAAAATTTTCCTAAAAAAATTTCCTAAATACACGGGGCGCCGTTCGGCAAACTCGCCCCACATATTTTTTGCCACGCATTTTCCCCCTCTACGCTGAAATTTCAATTTAATTTAATCTGTTTCCATCAAGTGTTCGTGGCTGGAATAGAACCCGGGACCTTTCGGTTGGGAGTCGAGGTCGCTATCCGTTCAGCTACTAAGCTTCACGCAGATATGACTAAAGTTTGAAGTGATTTATCACGCCGTTTTCTCGCCAGATTGATAAGTGGGCGATGTGTTATTTGTTTCTTTTATTTTTCCATGGGATGCATCAAAATTAAAATAATGTTATGTGTGATTTAGAGACTCTACTAATAGGGAAATAAACATAATATAAACTTAAGAGCAGCACACGTTTTAAAACTTTCAGTACCGCAACACTCATGAGCAATACTGCTGGCCAAAATCGAGACAAAGGACTGATTTTGAAATCAATTTCGTAGTATAATTGTATTTTATTTTGAAGAATTTCCATATTTGGAAATATAGAATGGGTTCACTTACTTAACACTTTTGTGTTAAGTAATCTGAAATCAAAGAAACAGATAGTTAAACGTTACTACGAAATGCTATATCACAGTTGCTAACATGTATGGAATACAAACACTTTAGTCATTTTTGTAAATATTTCTTAAAATAACAAATAATTGAAAAATTTTGCTATTTTTTAACGCTAAAAATTCTCTTTACAAATGTGGTTAGTTATTTTCCTTCATATTGGTATGCTATATTGATCTAGAGCATTTCGAAGAATTAAAAATAAGTTTAAATTAATTTATACAAATGTAAATTTGAATTATTTTCATTGTTCATACTTTATAATTAAAAAAATTATTTAACTTCTGAATTTTTTTTAATCCTTTGTATTTTTATTTTAAAACTACAAAAATGTAAGATGTAAGATTTTTGGGCCGTAAAATCTGTAGGCCCTGGGCAGTTGCCCCGTTTGCCCTGCCGGTAATATGGCACTGGTAATAAAATAAAACACTTCTTTTACGAACTTTCAGCAAATTTGAGTACGCTAGACAATTAATGTCCATTCTCTTTCACTGTGCACTTTGAAAGCTGAAATCAACCCAAAGCAAAGCTTGCATTAATACGTCAAATTCAAGGAATAGTCAAGCTTGATTTAAGCTTATGTGCTGTCTGGGAACGTTAAAATAAAACTATACTCGCAACATGCATGCATATGTTAGGCAACGTCTGCGCCATAATTAAACGAAAAAAAAAAAATCGCGCGTTAAAACGAACTTTGTAACTTTTAAAATGAACATTTTCAGCTGCGTTAAGACATTTCAATTTTTAAATAAGAAACGGATTAAAATACCACTTCTAATAATAATAATAGCGAATTTCTTAGTATATTTCTACAGTAAATTTTAATCAAAATATCGTCTCCCTGTGTTGAAAAAAGAGCTGGAATAAATGAGTTAAAATTATGCCGTAATTTTTACGTATCTTAAAGCAACTGACGTCATCGATCCTCACTTGCGAATTGAAAATACGGACGGTGCCCAGTTAAAAATTTCTATTCATAGGTTGAAAAACCTTTTTTCTAATTCTTTTTGTGGCAACAACCCAACATAAATTTTCGTGCCATGATTGCAATGCAATGGCGAAAGCTGTCCGCGTTGATGCTATTAAATTCTAAACATTAGGTTGCATTAAAATTCGTAAAAAATCATCTAATTTACATAATTTTTTCGTTTTTATTTTAAAAGAGGGATAAAAGAATGTTTCACGATTTGTCAAAATATCAAAACGTTATGATGGATAGAATTCAGGATGACAAGTTTTAAAATTATTTTACGAAAAAATTCGCCAAAACAGATGCTTGGTAAAAAAAATTCCTAAAAATTGGTAAATCATGTAACGTATTCAGAACAAACTGTTTTTAAAAGAAAATTTTCTCCTCCATTCGATGATAGAAATGCCGTTTTCCTGCGAGCGTAATTTCCATCGTTATTACGAATTAGGTGAGAAAAAAGGCCAAAAATCGCATAAAACATAAAATAGAAAAAATTCTAGGTCGAATTTTGAAAAAATCGCTTCGAGGGGCACAACTTCGTGTATAGAACTTCCTGGGTACAAAATTTAGTGTTTCTACGAGTAGCCGTTTGTCCGTAACGCCGCCAACACACATACAGACATCTTTTATAATAAGGAGAGATTAACTACTTTTATTGAAATTTTATGCTTATCAGCAAGCAATTTGTATTGTTAAACCCTCATACCCCCTTAGACTAAAACCTGTATATAAAGTTTATTTTAAACTATACTCATCCTCCTGCACAGTTATGCTGATCTCTCACGGAATCACTCTGTAACCATCAGGGGCGGATCCAGAGTTCCATGTCGGAGGGGGCAACAGTGGAGCAGTATTTCGAAAATTTCTTTTCTATTAATCTCCCTGAGGTAAGTGCTATAGTACGGTAGTTCTAGGTCATGGCCAATAATCTATACGTGTAATAAAACTGTAGGGCTTGTTTAGTTTTTTGCGAGGGGGTGGGGTGGGGTAAGGGGTGAGGGGTTCGACGTATTTACTTAACTCTAAAGGGTATATGTAATTATTACCAATTTTTTGTCTCTGTTTTAACATTTGTTGTCAGTAATTTCAAAAAAATTTGATTACAATTAAACTTACGTTAGTACAAAAGTAATTACGACGAGAAAATAAAGTGACGAATGTACAGGATCTCTACTGATTGACCGGAAGAATAATAATAGACAAATGAATCACTTATGTATCATTCCATTTTTACTTTCCGAACATGTACCATGTGAGGAAAGTATTGTAATCATGAAAAAATTCGACTTCGAGATTTTGGTGTTTTTACACGTTTTGAGGGCTTCTGAATCCATTTATGCTATTTTTACGAGATGTATGTATGTATGTGTGTATGTGTGTGTGTGTGTGTGTGTGTGTGTGTGTTTGTGTGTATGTGAGTGAACACGATAGCTCCTGAACGGAGCATTCGATTGAGCTCAAATTGGATATATATGTCATAAATCACCGTTGCAAGACCGGTACTAATTTTGGTGTGTATAGGACTTATAGTTTTTCTACAGGGCTACGACAAAGATTTCTTTTACATTATGGCCTATGGGGGGAATTTCTTGAAAGTGCGCTAGCATTTAAACGGTAGATTCGATTGAGCTCAAATTGGGTATATATGTTATAAACCACCGTTACAAGACCGGTATTAATTTTGGTGTGTATAGGACTTATAGTTTTTCTACAGGGCTACGACAAAGATTTCTTTTATAGCTCATATACTAAAACGAGAGGGGGGGGGAGATAAGCAGCCTTCAATGTAATTATCCCGTCCCCAATTGAAACTTTATGAATTCACTATTCTGTACATTGGGGCCGCTCAATTAGATTAAAATTTTATTTGCGCAACATGTCCTGAGTTCTGCATCATTTCTAACAAAATTCAAAGTTACATAATATCGAAAGCAAATGAAATTCCCGTAAGCCATACATATTACATTTACGCAGTTTCGGGAATAAATAAATAAAAATAAATACTATATTTTCGGTGTGACATTATATATACGGATTAAATCTGAATTTCTTTTACTTCAAATGCCCACATATGCTGATATAGTTACTAATATATTTACTAATGTGGCTAAATGTAAGAAATTGTTATTACACAGACAGCACAGCAAACTTGCAGCAAGCTTGATTTATCAAGTCAATAAACTTGAATTAAGCTTGAAAATTTCAAGCGTGCAAGCTTAATGCAAGCTTGAATCAAGTGTTCAAGTTTACACTTGCACAGCTTGCATTAAGCTTGACACAGCAAGCTTAATATCAAGCTTAAAAATTTTTCCTAAAAAAATTTCCTAAATACACGGGGGGCGCCCGTCGGATTTTATTTTTCAACGCATTTTCCCCTCTATGCTGAAATTTCAGGTTAATTTAATCTGTTTCCATCAAGCGTACGCGGCTGGATTCAAACTCGGGACCTAAGGGTTGGGAGGCCAGTGTCCTAACCATTTAGCCAATCTACCTCGCGCTGGTATAACTAAAGTTTGAAGTGACTGTTAAAGTTGTCACGCAGTTTTCTGGCGAGATCGAGTGGTCGATGCTGATCTGTTTCTTTTATTTTTCCATGGGATGAATAAAAATTAAAATAATGTTATGTGTGATTTATAGACTCTACTAATAGGGAAATAAGCATAATATAAACTTAAAAGCAGCACACGTTTTAAAACTCTCAATATCGCGACACTCATCTTGGGCAATACTGGCCAAAATCCAGATAAACGACTGATTTTGAAATCAATTTCGTAGTATAATTGTATTTTATTTTGAAGAATTTCCATATTTAGAAATATGGAATCTTTTCTTTTAATTCTATAGTCAAGTACATTTATGACTGATGATAAATTATTTGTTATGTGGATATGGCTTTCCAAATCAAGCAGTCATCAAGTTGTATTCAAGCTTGACAGTTCAAATGACTTCACCAAGCTTGCTGCAAGCTTAAAATGAATTGAACTGTCAAGCTTGTATTAATACGTCAAATTCAAAGAAATGTCAAGCTTGATTTAAGCTTATGTGTTGTCTGGGTACTAATTTTAATTTTCAATAAAATTGCAATAATAAGTTGGTAAAAAATGGTTACGAAATTGCAGTCCTTAATTATGTGAGACGAGACAGGCAATTTCTTTCCGAGACGCGGGACGAGACACAGTATTTGCGAGACGAGCCGAGCCGAGACAGCCCCGATTCTCGTCTCGCGTGCATCCCTAGTTCAAATAGACAGATTCTTTCAGTATGCTCCTTAGAAAATAGTCAGAAGGTGTCAGATAGGGAAAATATGCAGGCCAATCTACTGTAGAGGCCAACGATTACAGCGTCATCTGTTACCGGTTTTTGGAACTACTATTTCGAGACTCTCCTATAAAAATTTTTACAGCTTTCTTAATAAATATATTGTTTGTCTCATCCCTCTTATTGTCTTTTGTGCTCGAGGCATATAATTTTGAAATTGGTATATCAGTATCAGTCCACCCTGTAAATGAGGCCCGCATATGTGGATCTCAGACGTGAAGAGGTTCATTTTAAGCTAATTAATTTGTTTTCAGAGATAGTCTGGCCTTTGAAGTGTCCCTTCTCCCGCCTCGTTTGTGTAGACAGTGCACAATCTAGAAAAACTTGCACTCAAAATTTATATTGGATTATGGTTCAGCTGTGTGAGTTTAACACTTTCAAACACCATTCAGCAATTTCTCTTTGAATGAAATAGTTTTTCTTTTGATAATAGATTAAAAAAATCCTGATAATTGAATTTGTGTGGAAAACTGGTTTTGCTTTATGTACACAAATTAAGACATCCAACCTGCTTAACAGTGTTGGTAATTTTTGTGTCCTCAAGTGTGGGTCTGAAAGACTTAAATTATTATGAGAATACCACAAAGTTTTGCATTGTTGTTGTAACTGATATCTGACATTCTTGTTAGACTGACAGACTAGTTAGACTAGTCTCACATTCTTGCAATCAGCATGTTAGCCTATCAAGGTTGGACTGTGTTTGCCTATTTATCTTTTTTGCTTATTTATCTCATTGGTAAAAATAAGATGATTAATTTTTTTTTTTTCCTAAGACAGTGAAACATTTGACCTTAAAATGATTTTAAATGATGTCGTTTTTAGAACTACAGTGCAGCACCGTTTATAGGTTTTTCTGAACGATCTTGTCGAAATCCATTGGATTTTAATGTTAAATAATTTCATTTATACGTTTTCCCGAAATCGAAAACTTCATTTGTACATTTTTTCTTGAAATGAAGAGGAGAGAAACTGTGTTATGCAAATATTCAACAAGACTTGACAGGTTTTAGTTTTATGCCAGAATATCTAATATCCGGCGATTTAAATGATAATGTTAAACAGGCACTTTTATCCATGTACTACAATGAACTTATTTTCTGTGCATTCCACACAGCCATACAGTCGAAAATTACAAAATATTTTGTACATGCGGAACGAATAGGAATACAAGTACTAGCTGTACATTAAATTCAGATTAAAAACTGTTAGTATTACATACCTATTGCATATTTTATTTTTATGCAGTCATATAAGGGTGGAATTCTCCGCCGGTGGTTCACGAAATCGTCGGTTGTTAGCTACCAACTGGGCAGAACCAGTTGTTTGGTTTCCGACTGCGATAACAACTCCGGAGGGAAACGGGAGGTCTTTTAGCCAATCACATGAATCCCTTGACGCTCCTCCTTAAAACCCCACCTCAAGGCGGGGCAAAGTTAACGACTGCGAAAAATTAACGACGACCGGAGAATCCAGCTGTAAGATCCAGTCAGTTAATTTAAATGTGGCCTTTTATTGTTTGTTATTACGAAAATGTACGTACTTTTGATAAGTTTTATACGCTTTACCCCCTGGTCCCTTGAAAAACCTATAAACGGTACTTCACTGTATATAAAGAGATACTAAGTAGCTATTTGCTCTATGTACGGATAGTGAAAAATAGTACAGAATTGTCTCAAGTTCAATATGCTGCAATGTGAGAGCGTTTATTATTTTTTTATTTGTTTACATGAGTAATAGTACAAGTACTTTACAAAAATAGGAAGTGATTGAACGATACCACATATATTTAACTCATGCATGCAAGCTCAGTTTCTTCCTGCTTTTAAAAGAGCTTGCGTCAGACATTCACATATTTGTTTCATGTTGTTTTGCATGAGATTTCGCCAGTCTTCTCTGACCGTTATTTCACTCGCGTTGTCTGACAGAAAGTCCGTGGCCTGTTCGACGAGATCTTTCTCCCCGTGCTGCAGCGCGAAACCGAGCGTCTCGCAGAATGTATGGACGGACAGGGTGCGCTTCATGTAGTCCAGGCAGCTCCCTTTCAGTTCGTCCACTCCGTACTTGTCCGCCGTCTTGTACACGCCGAACACGTTCTCCTCGGAGAGCCCATCCGTACTGCCCGTGTACAGATATTTCACGAATGCACGGAATGGACCCGCTTCGCAGTCGTCTACAGACACGACTCCCGTGGACTTCTCCTTCATGAACATGGAGCTGAACACGGGAGTGCGGGCTGCCAGGACGGCCCTGTGCAGTCGGAACTCTTGGCCTTGCACCCGGACGGTGATGTCACTTGCGTCGCCGCTGGCCAGGAGGCCTTCGAAGTCACTGGACAATTTCTCGGTCCCTGAAATGGAAAATTTGCTTCAGAACTGATCATGATGAAGTGCTGAAACGAACTGAATATAGCATTGCGCTTTTTGGAGCAATCTCTGTCTTTGAGAGCATCTCTTTAGCAATGGGGCAACCCGTTCGGTTCGCGCGGAAATCCCGAAGATGTCAAACATTTTTTTGAGAAATGACATCATTTTTCTCGCATGATCTTTTCAAAATTTTTTTGATTCTTAACAAAAACAAAATCATTGTTTTTTTATTCATTCGAGTGGTAAGTGCTTATAGGGGACTCGAAAAATTTTGTTCATTTTTTTAAGGTGGTTGGTTGATGTCACAACTTTATTATGACCTGGACCCCGTCCAAGAGAAAATTTTGTGTGCGCCGCTGTATTGTATTAATGCATATATTTTTGCGCATTTAGTTTATTTTAGTAACATCCTTTCGTCCATGCCACGTCCCTTCCTTTTGAATGCATACCTCTCTTCTAGTTTAAATTAACTTTTTTTAAAAAAGAAATTCAAAGAATGACGTAACATTTCAACAATAAGGACTCATTTAAGGACTGTCTCTACCTAAAGACGATTATTCAGGGCTCCTTGAAAAGTGTTAAATAGACGGCCTGCCGTATTTTGCTGGACTTACCTGCCCCTTTTTATTTTCTACTGTTTCTACTGTTACAAACATAGACGCGAGGGGGGGAGGCATCCTGTAAGAGCAAACATTGGGTGCTCTTACAGGATGCCTCCACCCTCGCGTCTATGTTTGCTCAGGTAACAGTAGAAAATAAAAAGGGGGCAGGTAAGTCCAGCAAAATACGGCAGGCCGTCTATTTAACACTTTTCAAGGAGCCCTGAATAATCGTCTTTAGGTAGAGACAGTCCTTAAATGAGACTTGTTGAAATGTTACGTCATTCTTTGAATTTCTTTTTAAAAAAAAGTTAATTTAAACTAGAAGAGAGGTATGCATTCAAAAGGAAGGGACGTGGCATGGACGAAAGGATGTTACTAAAATAAACTAAATGCGCAAAATATATGCATTAATACAATTAGTGACGCACCCAGGATTTTAGTTTAGGGGGGGGGGCTGGGCTATATACATATACTGCTGAACTCGGTTAGTTACAACTCTCTTCGGTACCACTTGACTGTCCCATATAGAACAAAGCAATGTAATTCATTATAGAGTCATAAATAATTATCTGATCTTTTGAGCGACGTTGTAACCGTGTGTAACAGTGTTTCAACTAACTGTAAGCATTTATTTTAAAACTTTTTTAAATAAATGTCTTTTCTGGTTAGAAATAATTTGAAGACAATTAAAAAAAAAAGAAAGAACTAAAAAAAAAATAATTCGTTAGCGTCAATTTTCATTTTTTAACGTTTTTCACTTCTAACTTTCTACCTTTAGGGGGGGGGGCTTCAGCCCCCATAGCCCCCTCCGTGGGTGCGCCTATGAATACAATACAGCGGCGCACACAAAATTTTCTCTTGGACGGGGTCCAGGTCATAATAAAGTTGTGACATCAACCAACCACCTTAAAAAAATGAACAAAATTTTTCGAGTTACCATGGCCACCTTTACCCCTACCCTTACTTCAATGTATACTTCATATGCTTCTCGTGTTTTTATTTACTTGCCTTTACTGCTAAAAATAAAAATTTGATAAAGTTTCAATGTATTAAAATGTCGAGAATTTTACATGGTGATTTTACGATGCAAAGTCGATAACTCTTTTGGGAGGGGACCAGACCCCCCTGGATTCCTCCCTTGAGTGCGCCAGTGATACAATATTTAGTGGAACACATAGAGTAGAAAAAAAAGACCAACTATCAATTGAACAATAAGTTAAAAAATATATAAATAAAAGGGTTGAGAAATTCTTTGATAAATAATAAAAAAATGTCGGTTTTTATTACATAAACAATACCAACATCCTGTTTAATGTCATAGTTTAACACCTTAAATGCCTTTATTATTTTCAAGAAACGGTTATAAAAGTACCTATTTTCTTAATCAAAAAATATTGTGTAAAAATAAATGCACGCACAATACATATATTCTTTTTAAGGGATTTTAGGTACTTTGACATAAAAAAAAATCCGTGCATGAGAACTGAAATGTTCTAAATTTTCTGGCCCATAGCTTTTGAAAAAAAAAAAAAAAATACATATATATAAAAACACGAAGTTTGAAATTAACATCACGGTAGTGCTAATAAATTCATTACAATGAAATTTTCCACTACTTAAGTTCAAGAAGTAACTTTAAATTATTGCTATATGCCTCCACCATGGCTGAGTAGATAAGACATTGAATATGGTAGATGGTCGAAGTCTGAAGGCCCGGATTCGGGCCCGTCGCGCGGCTGGTGGCGTGGTTCTAACGGTCTGGATTTTGGGGCAGTTTTCTCCAGATGTCATATGAATACGCGTTAGAATCTCTTAAAATATCCTCAGCCCAAGGCTACCCCCTTACTGTAGGCAGATGCCCTAAGTGTTGGCTTCCCTAAAATACACAAACAAACAATAAAACACTGTACACCCTCTCAATAAAGTATTCAAGTAAGAAATAAATTTCCTTCTTTGATTTCGTACATATAAAAAATTATTCACTATAGAGTACGAATTAGGCTGTACATGATTATAACTTTTCATATTTCTGTGGAGGCGTGCGTTTTTTCAAAATCTCAATTGTTGTTTGTAGAGCTAAAATAGGAAATGTCACTTATACTGGAATACTTTTTTGAGGGGGTGTACTTTGCAGTGCACAACCTATACATTGCAGTTCACAACATTAAAAATAGAGCATAAACCAAGGGTGCCGTGGCCAAGGGTTGGGGGTTGTGCGAGTTCAATGACATCCCCTCTCCCCCACTCAAAAAAAAACCCTTTTTGATGCAATTTGTTGCCAGAAATAGATAGTTTTAGAGAACGAAAAAATTAATTTTGGGTCATGTCTTCTATTAGGTAGTCACTAGCTTGTAAAAAATTGGGTAACTTAAAAAATACAAAGTTAGAAAGTTAACAATTTTTACGCTTAAGGCATTGGAGGATTAAACAAAACAATGTCAAACGAAAAAATAAACATTTTGAAGAGCGATGGGGAAAAAAATAGAAATTGGAACGATTTAGAACCCTACTAGCAATTTTCGTACATATAAAAAATTATTTACTACAGAGTATGAATTAGGCTGTACATGATTCTAACTTTTCATATTTCTGTGGAGGCAATAAAGCAATATTGCCATCATCGGCCGGCTACGTGGCCCATGGTAATCCGAGCAAAATTGCTAGTAGGGAACATGAAGCTGCACTTCTCTCCCCATTATCAGCGAACCCCAAACTTTTTGTTGTCACATGCGTGGGTTCCTGAAACCAGACTGATTGCTGGGGCTCTAGAACCATGGTATCGTAGAATATCAGTCAGGGTTTCGGTCCCGCCCACAAACCCAATAAAACCCACACAGATATGGGGTTTTTGGGAGTTTTATTAAAAATTATCAAAATTTCTCCTTTCCTTCATTTAAATCATTTGTTATTTGACAGTAAACATATATAATATTACCTACATAACGTAGTGAATTATATTAAATAAATATATATATATGCCAGTTTAATTTTATTATAATTATTTTTCCAACTTCAACATAAAGAATAATAACCTTTTTAAAAATAGTAATACCTCGAGCTAATTCTATCTGCAATATTTGCTTTGAAATGAACAGGTGTAGAGTGCAGGCAGGGATAACTTAGTAATTTATCTCTTTAATAAATAAGTTTTCAAATATGAATGAAATATGTAATTATCACTATAATGACAAAAAAAAAAATCTTTTCCCAGATAAGCTAAGAATGGGATATGTCTACCTCTTACAGCTTACAAGCATGCATCTCAAGAATGAATTCAGGTTCAGGAAAACATCCTGTATTGTTTAGTTACTGCATTACTTTAGTACTGAGAAATATAAAACTATTTCATTATACATTGCTTATGTGGGATTTAATATCAGACAGATTCATTCTAGATTTTTTAAAGTAAAAAGGAATGTATATTTAAAGCAAAATGAATAATTATAAAGAAAATTATTAAATAAATAGTAGTTCTGCAGTAAATTGGCCTTCAAAGGGTTTCCTGACTTATATTCTAACTAGAAAATATAACTATGACTTAAAAAACATAAAGATAAAAAAAATTAAAAAGTTCATAAATTGAAAAAGTAATAGAAAACAGCCAATCAAAAACAACATATTTTTCTAAGTGAACAATAATATACTTTTATCTATGGTCATAAAACAAATTAGGAGCCTTTTATAAACGCCAGCAGAAAAAGATAGTTCTGCATTCAAGTTGAAGTTATTTTTATATTTTAATTAGTTAATTATTATTTTGTAATGAAACTTTTCTTTTAGACTAAATTATTGTTTTGAAATAAAACTATAAAACTTAAATCCAAAAAGTGTTATACTATAAAACATCTTAATAAAATCCAAAAATATCCAATAGAACTCAAAAAACCCCGATAAAACCCACCTGGGTTGGTTTTTTTTTTCAACCCGGGATTTTTAAAACCATGATATCAGTGACGGATATTTCTCGCTCTCTGATACTCAAATACTTCAGATAAATAGCCGCAGATCTCCTTTAGGTACTAGAATAATGATTGTCGAATAAAACAAGCGAGTATTTTTGTGCATGCTAAGGTCTATCTCGACACTCAGGTCGATCAACCGATCAAACACACATGGCTTTCTCCCCTTTAGCAGTTTGCGAAATGCAAGTTTTCGCCTTCATCCAACGTGTCGGGAAAAAAAAGAGAATTATTTACGACAGTGAAACAATTAAGATAGGATCGTGCTAGGGCACATCGGATATTTCCCGGATTGTGACGTCATGAGAAGAGAAGGCTCGATTTATTCGCTGACGAAAGCTTTCCGATACTATGGTGGTAGAGCCCCAGGGAAGTGAAAAAGCAAAGAAGGGTTGTTTCTGGAGAAGACAGATGTTTAAAAAATTTCCAATTCAAAAAATCCCATTTTGCGTGTGACGAACGATAAAAATCAGGAGAAATGTATCCTAAATCACAGGTCGGCAGGAGGTGCATGAATAATCAGGAGTCTCACGTCTCAATCAAGAGAGTTGGCAACTCTGCTGTTGTATAGTACGAGTAGGGAATGCAAACCAGCGCTGTTTTGAGTTTCGCGGGATTTCGTGATTGAGACTTATGGATCTCGCGGGATCCCGCATTTCATTTAGCTAAGAATTCATTTCAACAGAGAAAATAGGAAAAAGTAAGATTTTACGCACTATGAAGTGTAATAGAGTAATAATCAATATCTTTTATAATTAATACGATAACTTACATGAATATGAAAATTGCAGTTAGGATATTCGAAATAATATATTTAGTTCTTAGTTGCTTAAAAAAGAATGTAAAAAGGCAATGTAAAGAGTCACTGGTCTTCGTAGTCTTGGTCCAATTTTAGTAAAATAGTTAGAAGCGTGAATTAAAGAAAACTAAAATTTAAAAGGAAAAACTTTTTACTTTCCGAACATGTACCATGTAAGGAAAGTATTGTAATCATGAAAAAATTCGAATTCGAGATTTTGGTGTATTGACACGTTTTGAGGTCTTCTGAATTCATTTATGCTATTTTTACGAGATGTATGTATGTATGTGTGTGTGTATGTGTGTATGTGAGTGAACACGATAGCTCCTGAACAGGGCATGCGATTGAGCTCAAGTTGGGTATATATGTTATAAACCGCCGTCGCAAGACAGGTATTGATTTTGGTGTGTATAGGACTTACAGTTTTTCTACAGGGCTACGACAAAGATTTCTTTTACATTATGGCCTATGGAGGAAAATTCTGGAAAGTGCGCTAGCGTTTAAACGGTACATTCGATCGAGCTTCAATTTGGTATATATGTTTGAATTATTCATCGATTAAAATTTATTTAAATGCTTGGTAATGATCTTAATAGTAAGTGTTCGGAAAGTCGAGTGGAGTCACTCCAGATTTTTTTTAAATAATGGATTCCTGATGGTTCGCTGAGAGATAAATTAGCATGAAATATTTCTGTTCATTTGGAGATTGGGAAGTTCGAAAAATATCGATCGCAATATCGGATCCGGACTCCGATTGGAGGATAATTAGAAAAGTTAAAACTTTAAAATTTTATTGTTTCGTGTGTTGTGAGATCAGATGCATACATATCCAACCACTTTTGGTCAATGGGTGATCGGGAAGGTGGCGTTAGATTGTAATAAAAATAATTTATTTCCCAGTTTCAGTCCCGCGGGATGGGGTCGGGATTGCGTTCCCTAGCTACGAGAAGTCGAGAATTTCTTTTATAAAAGAGATTCAAGCTCTTGTGAAAAAAGAGCAGTGTAGTGAAACGGGAAACATTCTACATCGATACTCACCCGTGACTTCTCGTGTCTCGTGACGTCGTCGTCCACACTTCATCGAACAGACGACGGTGAGAACTCCTGACGGCAAGAACTGGGATCGTCGCTGGATCAGTTCTGATCTTTTGATGGCATCTCGCACTCCTATACATCGATAAAGCGAGCTTCCTCCTTTAAATGTACTTGAAAGTGGAAAACAATTCTCGAACATTTCCGTGACTTCGTTCGCCAGTTCTTCCCTGCCGCCTTTCCTCTTCAGGAAGAGACTGTAGGTCACAAACACGGGAGGACCCCGATCTTTTCTCAAGACGTGCACGTTCACAGATCCTAAGCCGCGATAGAACGTGTCGCCGTTCGGATACACTCGGAGGCACCAGGCAGAGTCGCAGAAGAAAAAGTCTGGACTGTCGTGGAAGACATTCGGCTCTGCCGGCAGCGACAGGAAGTCCGCTATCTCCCACTCGATGTGGATCGGGTCCCGCGCACCTTTCAGCTGACCGACATGTTTTCTTTCGGACATCTTGAATGGACAAGACTACTGCACGATGAGATTCTATAAAGAAAGAAAAGCGGGAAAAAATGTATTAAATTCGGAAATGCCATCGTGGTTGAAATTTCTAAATTACACTCTGAACACATGTATGTAAACTGAACAAACATATACTATATGCAGACGGACGATTGCACTGAATGCAATGCGGTCAGTCTTTTGTGGGGGGAAGAGAAAACAATTGCACGCTGTAGTCCAAGTACCCATCGTGGTTGAAATTTCTAAATTACACTATGAACACATGTATGTAAACTGAACAAACATATACTATATGCAGACGGACGATTGCACTGAATGCAATGCGGTCAGTCTTTTGTGGGGGGAAGAGAAAACAATTGCACGCTGTAGTCCAAGTACCCATCGTGGTTGAAATTTCTAAATTACACTATGAACACATGTATGTAAACTGAACAAACATATACTATATGCAGACGGACGATTGCACTGAATGCAATGCGGTCAGTCTTTTGTGGGGGGAAGAGAAAACAATTGCACGCTGTAGTCCAAGTACCCATCGTGGTTGAAATTTCTAAATTACACTATGAACACATGTATGTAAACTGAACAAACATATACTATATGCAGACGGACGATTGCACTGAATGCAATGCGGTCAGTCTTTTGTGGGGGGAAGAGAAAACAATTGCACGCTGTAGTCCAAGTACCCATCGTGGTTGAAATTTCTAAATTACACTATGAACACATGTATGTAAACTGAACAAACATATACTATATGCAGATGGACGATTGCACTGAATGCAATGCGGTCAGTCTTTTGTGGGGGGAAGAGAAAACAATTGCACGCTGTAGTCGAAGTACCCCATGTGAGTTGGGTCTCAATTTTGACATCCCTTCCACAGAGCCCAAAGCGCGTCGAAATCAAGTTCACCAACGCACCCAGGGCCATCGACTCTATTTCTGTCACACAGAGGGCGCTGAAGTCACAGGCGCAAGAGCAATGAAGAGTCCTTTCAGTCAGGAGAGTTATTGCGATGTTCTTATCGCGTTTCTAACACATTCCAACAAAGGTTGAAAAGTGTTTATGATTTCCGTTTGTCCGTCCGTCCGTGCTCTAACTCTCTCTCGTAAATGGGCATCGGTTATTAGGAAATTTATGGAGGTTATTCTTACGTACAGTACCAAGTACCCCATTGAAGGGTGTATGTAGCATTCATATAGATCTTTTACAGGAGTACTCAAAAGAATTCCTATACAGGACACTCTATGGGCAGTCAGTCCTTTAAGCGTAATTTAGATATAATGAGGTATTTCAAACGGAATAAAATGGATACATGCTATTACTAAGGATTACAAGGTAAAGCTGTCCGTAAAAAATAGTACCTTTACCATTTACAGTTCTTCTATGGCACTGAAAAGAATTCCAATGGAGTACAGTCAGTGGCAGTTTTACACACATTCACCCATTTCAAGACCACTACCATCCCTACTATTTATAGTTACCTAATGGTCCAACGACAGTCGTGTGTCTCCCTCAAAAATATTGCTAAATATCGTCCAAGCTTGGCGACTTTTGTGTATAAATGCCGAATAGGGAACGCAAAAATGTTTCGAAAATGAATCCAGTTTGGCTGTATTTCAATTTTTTGGCTGAAATCCAAGAGTTTCTAGTGTTATAACATTAAGGTAGGGCGAAGGTTCGAAAAACCTCGGGCGCCTGGACTACTAAAAAGTATCCCTTTGGCGAGCAGCTTTTTTTTTTCATTGATACAGTCAACTCCGGTTATAGTGAATCTCTGGGGACCAGAAAATTTCGTTCAGTATATTCGAAGTTCACAAACTGATGTTTCCAATGTTACACAAATACTGATTGTTTATTAAGTAAATCAAAGATAAATATTTATTAAGTAAAATAAACACAATTACATTTATGGAAATAATGTACATTTCCATACAGTTGACAAAAGGTGCTGTCGCTTTTAATCTTCGACATTGCACTAAGAATGCAAAATGGAATCGCCCGAGTTCAAGAGTGAAATTTTCGCTTTGGATTCACTCTCCAAAATGCCCTTCTTTCGTTAACGAATGCATTATAGCAATGAAAAAAATCTGGAGTGACTCCACTCGACTTTCCGAACACTTACGATTAAGATCATTACCAAGCATTTAAATAAATTTTAATCGATGAATAACTCAAACATATATACCAAACTGAAACTCAATCGAATGCACCGTTTAAACGCTTGCGCACTTTCAAGAATTTCTCCCCATATGCCATAATATAAAAGAAAGTTTTGTCGTAGCCCTGTAGGAGAACTATAAGTCCTATACACACCAAAATCAATACCGGTCTTAGGATGGTGGTTTATAACATGTATACCCAATTTGAGCTCAATCGAATGTGTCGTTTAAACGCTAGCGCACTTTCAAGAATTCCCCCCGATAGGCCATAATGTAAAAGAAATCTTTGTCGTAGCCCTGTAGAAAAACTATAAGTCCTATACACACCCAAATCAATACCGGTCTTGCGACGGTGGTTTATAACATATATACCCAATTTGAGCTCAATCGAATTTACCGTTTAAACGCTAGCGCACTTTCAAGAAATTCCCCCCATAGGCCATAATGTAAAAGGAATCTTTGTCGTAGCCCTGTAGAAAAACTATAAGTCCTATACACACCAAAATCAATACCGGTCTTGCGACGGTGGTTTATACCATATATACCCAATTTGAGCTCAATCGAATGTACCGTTTAAACGCTAGCGCACTTTCAAGAATTTCTCCCCATATGCCATAATATAAAAGAAAGTTTTGTCGTAGCCCTGTAGGAAAACTATAAGTCCTATACACACCAAAATCAATACCGGTCTTGCGACGGTGGTTTATGACATACATATCCAATTTGAGTTCAATCGAATGCTCCGTTCAGGAGCTATCGCGTTCACTCACATACACACATACACGCACACACACACACACACACACACACACACACACACACACACACACACACACACATACATCTCGTAAAAATAGCATAAATGGATTCAGAAGCCCCCAAAACGTGTAAAAACACCAAAATCTCGAAGTCGAATTTTTTCATGATTGCAATACTTTCCTTACATGGTACATGTTCGGAAAGTAAAAATTAGAATCCCCCCCCCCGCCCTGTCCCTTGTTTACCATAAGTAAGTGTTAGCCTTACCACACTGGCAGTTCACCTGTATTTCGGAACGGGTCCTTGATAATCTCTTTCTCTCTACTACATAAAAGAGACACACCCTTGGTAGGAATCGAACAGCATCCCCTCTGCCGCCCAAAAAATTTTTAAGTTCACTACAACCGAAGCCATGGTTCACTAAAACCGAAAAATGCTATTGTACATTTTCTAATGCATGTGAATCGGGACTCAGGAAACCCGTTCACTATACCCGAAAGTTCACTCTATCCGGAGTTGACTGTAAATTCAATATATGGTATTCAATATTCAGTATGTGACTCCTAAAAATGTTTGCTGGCTCCCAAGATTGGACAACTTTCGTCAATCCCTGGGTATGTCGATTTCAGTGGAAATTTTTAAAATCCGTAAATCGCCCTCTCATTAACAGATGGACATGCAACAAAACTGCACTCAGTGAAATTTTTTTTAAGCTCGTGGAACACTTCAGACCGCAAAAAAAAAGAAGGAGATAGGAATTAATTGGCATTGGAGGGGCATTGGTATTTTTAGCACCTCCCCGACAAGACTCGAAGTGCTCATGATTTTCATTTGCCTGTTCGTCCGTGCTCTTGCTGTCGTAAATAGGTATCCATTGCTAAGAAATGTATATACATATGTTACTCCTATGTACAGTTCCATGTTACCAATTGAAAAAGGTTCATAATTGTTTTACGCAGGGTTCCGGACCCGCCCACAAACCCAATAAAACCCACACAGAAATGGGTTTTTTGGGGGTTTTATTAAAAATTATCAAAATTTCTCCTTTCCTCCATTTAAATCATTTGTGATTTGACATTAAATACATATAATATTGCCTACATAACTTAGTGAATATATTAGATAAATATATATATTTTCAGTTTAATTTTATTATAATTATTTTTCCAACTTCAACATAAGAATAACCTTTTTAAATAATTCTTTTGAAAAATAACCTTCTAATAACCTTTTTAAAAATAATAATACTTGTGAGCTAATTCTATCTGCAATATTTATTTTGATATGAACAGGTGTAGAGTGCAGGCAGAGATATAACTTAGTAATTTACCTCTTTAATAAATAAGCTTTCAAATACGAATAAAATATGTAATTATCAGTATAGTGACAAAAAAAAATCCCAGATAAGAGAAAAAATGGGACATGTCTCTCTCTTACAGCTTACGAGCATGCATCTCAAGAATGAATTCGGGTTCAGGAAACCATCCTGCATTGTACTAGTTGCTGCATTACTTTTGTACTGAGAAATATATAACTAATTCATTATACATTGTTTATGTGGGATTTAATATCAGACAGATTAATTCTAGATTTTTTAAAGTAAAAAGGAATGTATATAGCAAAAATGAATAACTATAAAGAAAATTTTTAAATAAAATTGTTAAATAAATAGTACTTCTGCAGCAAGTTGGCCTGCAAAGGGATAATTGACTTATATTCTAACTAGAAAATATAACTATGACTTAAAAAAACATAAAGGTAACAAAAAGATTAAAAAGTTCATAAATTTAAAAAGTAATAGAAAACAGCCAATCAAAAACAACAAAATTTTCTAAGTGAACAATAACATACTTTTATCTATGGTCATAAAACAAATTAGGGGCCTTTTATGAACACCGGCAGAAAAAGATAGTACTGTATTAAAGTTGAAGTTATTTTTATATTTTGATTAATTAAGAGCCGTTGCAAAAGCAAATCGGGCAGGTCAATAGAAAAAAGTTCCAATCACCATCTCAGAATTTTATGATTTTCTTTTATTGTGTTGCCTTACCCAAGGAAAGAACAAATATGAAATATTTTTGATTTACCTCTTTTAGTTTTGGAGTTATGGGGGGTCAAAGTACCCCAGAGGAGCAACGTCCAATTAATTTAGGGCCATTTTTGCCACTTTATTGTCTCGACCATAGAGAAGGTCTATGGTCTCGACTGTGACTGGCTCAGAGGTGCTTCAGAGATTTTTTTCATTTTATCCTATAATATACCTTGTATATTAACATCCCCATGCAAAAACCCTCAACTGGTTAAAAATTTGTGACGCAGCATTTTACTTTATAGATCTATGAATTTTAAATACGGGCCTTAAAAATAATGATATCAAATTTTGAGTGACGCCCTGCTGAGAATTTTAAAGATTTGTTTTTAAATTCCATTACAGTTACTTTCGTTTTATTTTCTAAAGAAGATGTACGCATTTAAGCAATGCTTTTAATTATGAAATACACTGTCAAATATATCACACTTTCACTGAGTCTGTATAATATATTCAAATGAATTTATTTCAATAATTATTTATCTTTGCGTCACGCTATCCAAAAGGGCAAGTAAAATTTACGTAAATATATAGTTAGTGTCATAGTAACCAAACTAAGTGCAATGTATATGAAAATTTAATCAACAATTTTGAGATGTATCATTAACTTATTAAAAACTTAGTATATCATAATATAGTTAAAAATTTAACTTAGAGATAGCTTTAAACTGAAAGCAAACATTGCATTAATAGATTACATTGCATTAAAATAATAGAACGAGTAACTAGATTATCATTAATTAAGAACTTGATTATTAAATTAATAATTTTAACGAAACTTAACTTACGGTGATCGTTAAACTGAATGCAAATTAATGAATCACAATGTTTTAAAACAATAGAACGAATAGTTATATATTGTTGTTGTTATTCTAGAATTACGGCCGATTATAGCTACACGTAGGCTCTAAGCCGAGACGTGGGGTGCCCTCCGTGGGGGTCTTTCTAAGGGGTCCTAACCCGTATTTACGCTGTTTTGGAGGAAACCACGGAAACTCCGAACGATTAGGTCGGCGGACGCAACCTGGTTTCGAACGAGGCACCTTCCGTCTCCCAGTTCAGAGCGCTATGCGCTCGGCCACTGATGGGGCCAATAGCTATATAATTATAGTGAAAAAGTTAACTTACGTTTAGCATTAAACTGAATGCAAATTTATGAAATAAAATCAAAGGTGGTGGCAGGGATACTAATCTCTACTCGACCCAAATTATAAATAGAAAATTACTCAAAAAATTATTGATTATAATCAGTATTATGTCTCTTATTATAAAATTCTAACAAAAATATGTCAATTTTCTGTTACATGTTACAAAAGAACTTGCTGTGACTTTTTTAATCAAATACTCTGATACTGCATGAAAACAGGTTTGTATATTTATTTACATAACTTAGTGTCAAGCAAACTTCCGAAATTCGCCCTTGAAACTAATTTATTATCTTCTGACTATACCCTTAAAAAGTAATGATATCCCCATGCAAAAACCCTCAACTGGTTAAAAATTTGTGACGCAGTATTTTACTTTAGAGATCTATGAATTTTAAATACGGGCCTTAAAAATAATGATATCAAATTTTGAGTGACGCCCTGCTGAGAATTTTAAAGATTTGTTTTTAAATTCTATTACAGTTACTTTCGTTTTATTTTCTAAAGAAGATGTACGCATTTAAGCAATGCTTTTAATTATGAAATACACTGTCAAATATATCACACTTTCACTGAGTCTGTATAATGTATTCAAATGAATTTATATCAATAATTTAATTTATCTTTTGCGTCACGCTATCCAAAAGGGCAAGCAAAATTTTCATATACATTGCACTTAGTTTGGTTACTATGACACTAACTATATATTTACGTAAATTTTACTTGCCCTTTTAGGATAGCGTGACGCAAAAGATAAATTAAATTATTGAAATAAATTCATTTGAATACATTATACAGACTCAGTGAAAGTGTGATATATTTGACAGTGTATTTCATAATTAAACGCATTGCTTAAATGCGTACATCTTCTTTAGAAAATAAAACGAAAGTAACTTTAATGGAATTTAAAAACAAATCTTTAAAATTCTCAGCAGGGCGTCACTCAAAATTTGATATTATTTTTAAGACCCGTATTTAAAATTCATAGATCTATAAAGTAAAATGCTGCGTCACAAATTTTTAACCAGTTGAGGGATTTTGCATGGGGATGTTAATATACAAGGTATATTATAGGATAAAATGAAAAAAATCTCTGAAGCACCTCTGAGCCAGTCACAGTCAAGACCATAGACCTTCTCTATTTTCGAGACAATAAAGTGGCAAAAATGGCCCTAAATTAATTGGACGTTGCTCCTCTGGGGTACTTTGACCCCCCATAACTCCAAAACTAAAAGAGGTAAATCAAAAATATTTCAGATTTGTTCTTTCCTTGCGTAAGGCAACACAATAAAAGAAAACCATGAAATTCTGAGATGGTGATGGGAATGCCCTGCCCGATTTGTCCCTGCAATACCTCTTAATTAATTAATTGTTATTTTGTAATGAAAGTTTTCTTTTAGACTAAAATTAATCAGTTTTGAAATAAAACTATAAAATTTAAGTCCAAAAAGTGTTATACTATAAAAAAAAAAATCTTAGTAAAGCCCCAAAAAAGCCCAATAAAACCCACCTGGGTTGGGTTTTTAAAAACCCTGGTTTTACGGGAGAACCGAAAAGAATTCCCATACAGTGCGCTTTATGGTTAATCATTGTTTAAAACATATTTTAGAATTATTCGTCTATTAAAAATAAATAAAAATAAAATAAAGCACATATATGTTATTAAGGATCACAAAGTAATGATCTCGATCGAAAATAGTGTCTGTAGCGCAGGAGCACTCAAAATAGTTTTAGTGCATTGTTTTTGGCAATGTAGAGGTATTTGTCCTTTTCAAGCTCAGTACAGTAACTATAATAAAGGTTTATAACTGTTTATTCTTCAGTGGAAAGAAGGAAATAATTGTCATTAAAGTTCTTTGACAGGGTCTCGCAAAATTAGATTAATATTGATGTACAGTTTATTTCAAAGATTATCTCTAAATCCTCGACGAGAAATGTAGAGGCCGTGGGTTTTGGCTTACGTAGGGGCATTCGATATCAGAGCTCGTTCTAGGCGGGGTCAGTAGGTGCGCCGCGCCCCCGATGCCCTTAAAAAAAAAAAAAATGCATCGTTGACTTTCGATTCAAGTTAGCGCCCCGATGATGAAAAACTAGACACCCTCTTTTGGCCGAGATTTTTTTTTTTTTTTTTTTTTTTCTAATCTCTACGCCAGTTTCTTTAGCCTTTTTATTTGTTCAACTCTTATTTGGTTGCCAACACACAGCGTACTAATGATACTTAACAAATGAAAAGGAGAAAATTGTGCAACTTTTACGGCAAAAGAACTCCCCGCCCCGTCCTCTCCCCTTCTCCTGAAAGCGCGCGGGAGGCTCTGTCGGGGTAGTAGCGGCTCGTCCGGCTAATATTTTTCGTTTATCTTGCCGCCTTCGCAGACCGTCCCCCACCCCTCTTTATTACGCCACTGTTTTGTTTATATAAGAGTAGAACAACAGCAGAATTTGGTAGTTCAGACTATTGAAAAGATTTGTTATTCTAAATACTTGAAACATATATCTTCTGAAATTTAGAAAATTCCCAGCATTTTACTAAATCGAGTAAAAAAAATAAAATAAAAGCTACAGGAAACGAATTCTGGGAAAGCATGTTTCCAAAAACTAATTGTGTCATAAGCTAACAGTTAAGTTATTTTCAGAACAAAATATTATCAATTTAAGCTTATTTTCAGTTTACAATTTTTAAAAAATAATTCTGAAAATATTCTTCTTTTTTGATTGTTTAAATACTTTTTGTTACAGAATGTTATTTAATTAGCTTATTAAAAAACGTATTGATTAAAATAAATATTTAATTAATACAATTTTAAAATACACTTTCTTTTTGATGCTAAAAAGATTAAATCATTTAAGAAAGATAATTTACTGCTTTAAAATTTTTTTTAAGTATTTAAAAAAATAATGCTTTTAAAAAAAGTTAATTATTTAAACTAAAAATAGTACTATTAAAATATTTTAAACACTATTTTTTACCTATGGAGAATTCTGTGAACTTTAAAGATGTTTTGATTTATATTTATCTGCTAAAACTTACGTATCTTATTTATGCAATTAGTTTTATTTATTTATTTTAAGGATAAAATAATTTTGCTTTTTAAAAACTTATATTAAATTTTCATGAATATTCAATTTCAAAGAGATTTCTTCCGAGAACGGGGAACGCGCGGCAGTTAGACCCCCGGAAGGAAGAGGGGTGAATTCGCCCCAAAAATTATAGGAGTGCCCCTTTTAGAGCTTGGAGAACCCCGTCGTATTTTGATCCTAGAATGGATTCTGGTAATATTTGAATTATGTTATGACAACATAATAAATTCGCAGCTTAATAAAAGAGCGCGAAAGAGGAAATTTAAGTAAATCATGATATTTAAATTACTAATTATCAAATACAATGATTTTATAAGGACACACATTAATGAGTAGAACATCTATTGTTCTAAATCACAGAAAATGCAGCTTTTTATAAAACTAAAATTAACAGTTAGTGCTTTAAATTCATAATATATTTTTCTTGCCAATAAATTATAAATAAATCACTAATGAATTATTAATTGAATAATTCTTAAGAGTATTTTCAAATTACTTTTTTATTTACTGCTTAATTATTTAGCTGCGTTATCCACATTTAGTTATTACTTGCCCCAGCTTTTTTGCAGTCAACCCTAACACAGCCACTGAGATTCCCTTTCTGTGACCAGTGTTGCTACTAAAAAAGTCTAAATGCACCGCTGTGACACAGCATTTCAATGGCAACACTGAGGAAACGCAACAATGACTAAGATTCCTGTTCTGTGCCCAGCGTTACTACATATGTGTCGCCATTTAGTTTTCAAGCATTGTTATATTTTCATGTTCATTCAAGTAAAAAAAGTGATTAGTTAAAAAATTATGTTGTAATTATAAATGATTAATTATGTTTTTATTGAATGACTCCTGGGGATCAGCAAATCATCGTAATATATTCTGTTAATTTACTACCATGTTTTTTCATAAAAATTATTAAATATTTACTGTTAAGTATTCATCTCCAAGTACATTTATTAACATTATGTATTTCGAGGCTGCTTTTCTGGATTTTAAAACTAATTAAATCATATAATTTATAATCAATTAATTGTCAGTTGATTTGTGTATTTTTTGTAAATTTTATATTTAAATTGAATATTTATTTGGCTATTAATTAATATTCCTCAATTAATTATCTCAAAACAATAATTTAGCTAATTAACATTTATAGATGCAATCGATCGTCTTTTGTTTTTAATCAGTGATTATGCGCGATATTATGTACTAAAATCGACCATCAGTTGGTAAAATGTTCGTTCTTTCATCTGTAAATTTTCGAAGTTCTTTTTAAATGCTGCAGTAAGCAAATCTTTTCGGAAAATGTTTCTAAATTTGTATTAAAGTGCTTTTTTTACTGTTAATTGTTGGATTAAGTTGATTAATTAAAATAGCTATTAACATAAGTGCTGGAGCGCTAAAAGCCAGAAATTGAGCAAAGGTAACTAGCTGGAACTTTGGTGGGAGGTAGCAAAGGGTAAGGGCTACAAATTGCTCACTTGAATTTTTTTGCGGGGGGGAGGGGAGTTATATAATGTTAAACAAAAGAAATTTTAAATTTTAGTAATGGGGCGTCTAAAACATTAAACTGCTGTCACAATTTTTGAAATATCTTGAAACGTAAAAGAAAATACCAGATGGGTTTGCTCAGGGACCGATCTACACACTTGGGGGCCCAGGGCACAGATAGTTTTGGGGGCCCCTGCACGCAGAATATTACTTAATTAAATTAAGTTAAAACCAATTATCATTCCTAAGTTAACCATATGTAAACATTTACAAATCAGTAAAATGTCACGACAAATACCACTTTTATGAATTTTTTAGTTTTAAAATGTTTTTATGGGTATTTACAGCCGTCACACACCTTAGAAACGATAAGAGGAGGAGCATGCTGAGGTGTCCTATCGAATTTCCGAATACCGAATTTATCAAGTATCGAATCGAATGGATAATTTTTAACATTACAAGTGACATTAAATTAAAAATTTTGAATATTTTTGAGGAAATGAAGTAAGTAATCAGAACTTTACTCTTGAGAGATAATTTTAGTAGTTATTATGATTACATAAAAGGAAGTTTTGGGGGCCCCTCGAATGCCCTGCCGTAAATCAGTCCCTGGCGTTTGCTACAGTAAAAATGTTGAGGATCTTATTGCTGTGGGAGTACGGCCAATTATCTGCACGAAGAAACTAGGTCGAGAAGCGGGGTGGTCTTTCTAAGGGTCCTAATTAAGACTAAAAGATTTAAGGAGAGGGATATTTATTCAAAAAGAAAGTGTAAAAACGAAACACGTGGTCTCAAACGAGAGCGATAATCACACCGTGGATTAAAAATAACTGCTCATTAATCAATGGATATGAAAACAAATGAGTGAGAAATACTGAAAGCTGATAAAACGTTCTATCACACACATGGGATCTATATCGAGTGGCTAGGGTAGCTGATTCAGGAGCTATGGGGGCTGAACAGGGGAGCGTTCATCTGGACAACCGGTAAACCACGTGTAAACACACTATAAATGCTATTAATTATTTCATAAATATTGGACAGAATTGAATAAATGAAGCATTATTTTGAAGCACAACAAGAAAAACCCCAGGTGGGGAGTCCCACTTACCCCTTTCCGTCGTTTTAGCAGAGAATATCCTTGGCAAATACAGCACGCAACTGGTACAAATACAGCAGTAACTGGCAAATACAGCACGTGGTTCGAGAAATCAGCACCTAGAAATAACCGCTCCGCTCAGTTTACGAACGAAATACTGGAGAGGGAATTGCAAAACGGCTCCCTGGGGATTTGGCGTGTAGTCGGAGGAGTCAAGCAGATTCGCAGGAAGTAGCGTGCGAGAGTGAAGACAAGGCCTTGGCTAACTGGGATCTTCCCTTCCCCGGCTATCCAGACGAAACCGAGAACAATAGGAAACCCCGTATACGCGGTAGTTGGCATTCCTTCCGCCGTGGCGGTAGTGTTATGTCCTGAACAGAGCGATTTAAAGGGCCAGCCCATATGATTAAAAGGGCATTAAAACTGTCAAAAATGCTTGATTTTTAAATTTTATTTTTTTGTTTAAACAGAATGTATCTTTAGCTATAAATATTTTGAAACGTTTCTTTATTCATGCACATATTGAAAAAAAAAATTAAGAAATTGTTAGTTGGTTAATGCTTTTAGGAGCTTCTTCGACATGTAAGAAATTACTAATCATAAGAAATTACAATCTTCAAATAAAACATAAAATAAATATATTAATTTATGTTTTATTTGAATCTTCAAGACTGTTCATTTGAATTTCAAAAGACTGTAATACTTTTAAAGACTTGTTTTTCGTAACTCCTACATATTTTAATATATTAATTCTCCCTATACGTAAAAAACACTCAAAATACTGGGGTTAAACGATAAAATAAATAAAAACTTTGCGAAAAAACACACATAAAATGTAACTTATAATAGTTACGATCGTTTCGACCAAAAAATTCTTTCAGTCTTCATCAGACAAAGTCCGAGACGCAGGGGCGTAGCTTCGGGGCATGAAATGGGATCCTTTACTTAGCTTACAATTTGATATTTTGCTTACAATTGAACTTTAGCTTTAAATTTGATACCCAACCCACACCGAAATAAAATCCAGGCTACGCCACTGCACGAGACGAAGGTCTTTGTCTGATGAAGGCCGAAGCATTTTTTGGTCGAAACGATCGTAACGTATTATAAGTTACATTTTATGTGTGTTTTTTTCACAAAGTTTTTTTTTTATATCTCCCTATACTTCCGCGTATACGTATGTTCGTGTCAGTGGCGTAGCCAAGGGGGCATAGGGGGTCACCAATCCCCCTCTGATGAGGATTTTTTCGCCATACAAATGTATATTCTTCGCTCCCTTATCACGTAAACTTATACACAAATGTGAGTTGCAGTAGACGTACCGCCCCCCTCCCTCCATGAAAAAATTCTGGCTATGCCACTGGTTCGTATTAATAGGTTTTGGTTTATTTATTGGGGTTGGGGCGCCCGACCAGGGCAGAAAATTTCTAGAGGCGGTATAACGCCTATGGTTAACTTATTTAAAAAAGATTAAAATATCATGGGGTTGTGGGCGGTTTTCTCCAGATGAAACATGAATATGCCTTAGAACCCCCTTAAAAAGTCCTCCGACCAAGCCCTCCACCCTTCTGCTTAAGTGTATTATTAAAAAAAAGAGGAAAATTCTCTATGCAAATTATTCAGGAGCTAAGTTAAATTGTTTAAAATTACTCTAACAGATTAAAATAATAATAAATAAAAATATGAATTTTTTCTGGAGGATGGGCTCAGTTATCTAAACAAATTATACTGCAATAAATAAAAAAGTAAATAAATAAGACTCCGAAGATGGTAGATGGTGGAAGCGTTACGGTCCCACGTTCGGGCCTACCGCGCGGCTGTCGATCTAACGGTCTCTAGTTTTGTTCGGTTTCCTATAGATAGAATTTGAATACTCGTTATTCATACGGGATGTTCGCAGTGGCGTAGCTTAGGTGGGGCGCATGGGGCGCTCGCCCCGTGCAGAAAATTTTTGAGGGCGACAAAACCCCTTTCGTTGACTTATTTATTTTAAGGAGATTAAAGTGACATCTTTTCATCTTTATATATATATATATATATATATATATATATATATATAATCTTTATATATATAAAAAGATATATATATATATATATATATATATATATATATATATATATATATATATATAGGAAACCGAACAAAACTACAGACCGTTAGATCGACAGCCGCGCGGTAGGCTCGAACGTGAGACCGTAACGCTTCCACAATCTACCATGTTCAGTGTCTTATTTACTTACTTATTTATTTATTGCAGTATAATTTGTTTAGATAACTGAGCCCATCCTCCAGAAAAATTTCATATTTTTATTTCATATATTTTTTTAATTTGTTAGAGTAATTTTAAACAATTTAAATTAGCTCCTGAATAATTTGCATAGAGAATTTTCCTCTTTTCTTTTTAATAATACACCTAAACAGAAGGGTAGAGGGCTTGGTCGGCGGACTTTTTAAGGAGTTCTAAGGCATATTCATGTTTCATCTGGAAAAACCGCCCAAAACTCCATGACATTTTAATCTTTTTAAAATAAGTCAACTATAGGCGTTATACCGCCTCTAGAAATTTTCTGCCGTGGTCGGGCGCCCCCCCACCTTACGCCACGCCTCTGCGAACATCCCCCACTTCCAACACATCATAACATTTTGTTTCTGATTGGAATGTAAACACGTCATTTCACGAATCTTTGAAAAGCGAAAGTACTACTAAAGTACTTTTTCTTTTAAATATTTCAAAATTAAAATTGGCCTAAAAATTGGATTGTTTCTTATCCCGACGAATGAATCAGGAGTCCCCGAAAGGGGAGGGTCACTGGCTCCCTGACAGGGGGCACGTGCACACCCCCTGGATCCCTTGCTGGCGTCTACTTTGATTATTAGAATAATTCTTTAAAATTCTAAAAGATTAAAATTTACCCTTGCCATGGGTATACTAAACCAAAACCTATTAATACGAACCAGTGGCGTAGAAAGAATTTTTTCCTGGGGGGGGGGGTTACGACTACTGCAACTCACATTTGTGTATAAGTGTGCGTGATAAGGGAACGAAGAATTTGCATTTTGTATGGCAAAAAATTCCTCATCGGAGGGGGGTTGATGACCCCCTATGCCCCCTTGGCTACGCCACTGACAAGAACATACATATACGCGGAAGTATAGGGAGAATAAAATAAATAAAAACTTTGTGAAAAAACACACATAAAATGTAACTTATAATACGTTACGATCAGGGGCGTAGCCACGGGGGGGGGTTAGGGGGTCATAACCCCCCCATGAGAAATTTTTTGCCATACAAAATGCATATTCTTCACTACATTATCACACACACGCATACATATATATGAGTTGTAGTAGTCGTAACCCCCCCCATGAAAAATGTCTGGCTACGCCCCTGGTTACGATCGTTTCGACCAAAATATTCTTTCGGTCTTCATCAGACAAAGACGTTCGTCTCGCGCAGTGGTGTAGCGAGGATTTTATTTCGGGGTGGGCTGGGTATCAAATTTAAAGCTAAAGTTCAATTGTAAGCTAAGTAAAGGGGGCAGCAGCCCCCCTCTGGCTACGCCCCTGCGTCTCGCACTTTGTCTGATGAAGACTGAAAGAATTTTTTGGTCGAAACGATCGTAACTATTATAAGTTACATTTTATGTGTGTTTTTTCGCAAAGTTTTTATTTATTTTATCGTTTAACCCCAGTATTTTGAGTGTTTTTTACGCATAGGGAGAATTAATATATTAAAATATGTATATGTTCTGCTTCTCTTGGGGGCATGCCGACAGAGTCCTTGATACAGTGGTCCTTGAAACACCCACAACAAGGTTCGCTGTTCTGCACACAGAAGCTCCAGCGAGGCGATCTCCGGTTATCGTGCCTCTTTCAAGGTCAGAGAGGTCGGATACAATCGCGCTTTGCTAGGAACAGATTTTTCTCATGCAACTCTCACACTGCCAAATGCTAGACTGGTACACTTCCTTTCATCACGCTCTTGCGACACGTGCCCTCCGTTTATTGGACGATCGAAAGGACGACTCCATTCTTTCACAGGTGTTCCTATTATTTTGTCCTATATCTGTAAATTTAGAAAGCTTGACAAGAAGTTTTCACTTCCTTGGTTAGCAGCAGTGTAACTAAGGGCCGGATTCAAACGAAACAGAGTTCTATCGTTTTCCGTTGCGATCGCGGAAATTTTCGACTGATTCCTATGTTTCCTATTCAAGTGAAACCTGTCTATCGCTTTTGGATCACGTGACACTGCGATTGGTGTTTTGCTATCGTTTTTCCAAAAGCGATCGTTTTCTCGAACATGGCGGATCGATCGGCGGATGGTTGATGAGAAGATTACAACAACAATGAAGACTCGTTATTTAAAATTACGAAGCAATCCGTTGGAATTATCAGACAGGGAATTCTGCAAAAGATTTAGGCCTGCGGAAAGCTGAATTTTCTCGCAGAACAGAATATCTGTAGGGTTTATTTTCTGTCGGCCTTTGAGTTCTACACTAGCAGACACTACGATGCAGGCGCCATCTGTAGTCCTTTTTTTAAATCGTTTATTGCTCGATAATTGTTTGATATTTGAAACAGCGCGAAAAAATACATTAACGAATAATATCTCGCTAAAATAAGCATCCTAGCAACCCTCCTAAACAAATACAAATATTCATATCATTATATTAAGGATGTCTTTGATTGTTAATTATATATCAGAACATGAAATATATAGTAATTCTACCCCTCCATTATAATTATAAACAGCTTCTCTGCTACAGAAAAATAAAATATAGTAGGCAAACTAGAGAACAATTATTATTCGATAATTCGACATGATAATTATGACGAACAATACTATTGTCAATAATTTTCTAAAAAAAAATCTTCATAAATTAAAAATGCGTTTCATAAATTAAAAATGCGTTCCAATTCTAAGAGGGTGACGTCATTGAGATCAGCCGCGGTTGTAGATCCAGTTATTTCCCGTCTGCAGAAGCCATCCAATCTTCTACGTAAATAATATGACTACAAATGCATGTCTTATGGATGTTATACACGCACATGCAATAGATTTGTAGCTTTGGATGGCAATTAAATATCTATGGGACATACATTTCATTAGCTACATAAGATGTCTACTGAAGGATTTCTTATGGATGTCATAAATACATTTCCAATAGATATCTTTTTTTGGACTATTAGATATCTATTAGCCCTCTAAGGATATCTAATAGAGATAGCAATTTAGATGTGTCCTATAGATATATATTTTTCTCCGCGTACTATTTTTTTCTAATGGCCGGCCTCTGCCGCGAAGGCTTTGCCCACAACAGGCCGGAATTGTTGGTCTCTTTATTGTGGGGGCACCTAGTAGGTGGACCAACGTCGCCCCCAATCAAGGGACGGCCATGACAACCACGCCCATTCGGGGATCGAACCCCGGCCGCCGGGAGTTTAACCCATAACCGGAGTACGGTGCTATACCGACCATAAAACTCGGTCGGCTTCTCCCCATATAAATATCCTTTAAATGTCTTTGTATGTTAACGATCAGTTTGGATATCTATTAGACATGATTTGGACATAGTGTGCTGTGTGGGTCCCTCTATTGAAAGTTTTTTTGGTATAGAGAAATCTTGAGATTTATTTTAGCACTAAAATGTTTGACAGTCTGATTTGGGTGCCTCGATGATACGCCCCTGCCCCTCTTCAAGCGAAGCCTCCTCGCACTACGGGGGTTTAAGATACGCCCCCTGCCCCTGTTCCGCGAAGTCCCTACAACTGACACACTCAGTGGCGTACACAAGGAGTGGACCCAGGGGGCTCGAGCCTACCCCGAAACTTTTAGACTGAAAAGGATTTTATTTTTAAATAATAAGAGTGGGCTTTTTGTTTGATCATCAAATATTTCATTTTAAAAAGAGTTCAAAATAATTTTATATACATATTTGTTAAACGAATGGGCGAGCTGGGATTGAAAATTTAGTCAGGCAAAAATCCTAGCTGAAACTTTTTTTTTTCTTTTCTTAAAGTTCCATTCCTTGAAAAATGCGCTATTTTGCACGGTCTTGTTTGCAGGCTTCCCCCTTCTTTCGAACAATAGGATGGCCTAGAATTTCACTGGACAAATCCCTGATTCTCCTTGGGGTGCTAATTAGTTCCAGGTGTTTTAACCCTGTGTCCTTGAAGTACAGGGTGGCCATAATTAAACTGCAAGTGTTCAAGGGGTACTGGAGAGAAAACTACCAGGAATATTCCAGTGAAACTTGGTATCTACACGTTTCACAGCATGCGCAAGTCAAAATTGCAATTTAAAAAAAATCGCCATTTTCACCCGATAGATGGCGCTATATCGTGTTTCAATGCTTATGGACATCATATATGCAAATTTTAAGCCAATCTAACAGTGTAAAAACAAGACCACATTGAGTAATGGTCCATCATGACTCTAAATAAGAAGGAACGTGCATTGTTAGTGAAGATATTCTATCAGAATGGTAGCAATTATTCAGCTACTCTGAAAGAATACCGGCGTATGAAACGATTAAAAGGTCCAATGAGTGTCAATGAGAATAAATAATGGTTTAATTGTTTTCCAAAGCGTCTTTATGAATTGTTTAATTTGGGATCTTAATTTACATTAATTTTTGATTACATATTACTGTAAAAATTTAATTACTGAAGCGAATTGTATGGAATTATGATAAACTGTAAATTATGTTTTATATTGTTTATATGTCTCTTAGAATGTCAATATGCTCTGTCTATCGGCTTTGTAAGTTGTATATGCGACCAGTGAGCTTTGAAATACAGTACAGCGCCATCTACCGGGTGAAAATGACGATTTTTTTCTTGCATATTTGACTTGCGCATGTTCTGAAACGTGTAGATACCAAATTTCACTGGAATATTCACGGTAGTTTTCTCTCCAGCACTCCTTGAACACTTGCAGTTTAATTATGGCCACCCTGTAGCACCGGAAAAAGGAAGGGTCATTCAATGTCGGAAAAGCTGCTTTCTTCAAAATTCTTTGACTATTCTACTATGCATTCAAATGCCTGTCCCCCCTTCGGCTGCTAAGAGAAATGTCTGGACGCCTGATTCTAATCCGATTCTTTGAGAAAGATGTTGGATTTTACGTTGTTCTTTTTTCAGTGTAGCCGACGTTGGGTGAGATCAGTAGATCTTATTGTAAGAATTGATGAACAGTTACATTGCTCGATCTGTTAAAGCTATGTGAAGTTTATTTTTGTATTGCTTACTTTTGGTTGAATATATAGAAGTGATAGTTGTAATCCGTTGGTAATTATATGAAAAATGAAAAAAATTAAAACTCTGAAAAGATTTTTTTGTCGTGAGTTCATCTAAAAGTCCAGGGTTCTGACCTGCCGCGTGGCTGTCGATCTAATGGTTTGAAGTTTCGTGTGGTTATCTCTAGATATAACGTGAATATGCGTTAGAACCTTGTAAAAAGACTTCCTCCAAACCTTACTCCCTTTAGGCATATAGCCGTCGCGTAGCATCGGAGTGCCTATGCGGACCGACGGTGCCATGAGGCCACCCGTTATTCAGCCCGTTCTGTTGTGTTTATTTAAATTTTTTAATTAATAATGTACTAATGATAAATTAAATTTTTTTGCATATTTAGAGCTAAAAGAAAGCACATTTCATCGCAGCAT
This sequence comes from Cheiracanthium punctorium, assembly GCA_038373885.1. NCBI lineage: Eukaryota > Metazoa > Arthropoda > Arachnida > Araneae > Cheiracanthiidae > Cheiracanthium > Cheiracanthium punctorium. The sequence continues at coordinate 33,804 of JAWZYV010016968.1, forward strand.
CAATTCTTAAAACGTTCATTTAAACTCTTATTTAATTTTTAAATTGGTTTAAATTTTTGCCTTTATCCTATTTAAAAATGCTTCAGAGTAGCTTTGTTTATGATTTTAAAAAAGTGTTTTATAGTTTTTCTCAGTATCATACTTTCAATTTTTTGCCTTTTGCACAAAACATTGTAAGCAGAAAAACAAAACAAGAGTCCGAATAGAGTGTGGGCTAATGGCACCGTCGGTCTGGATAGGAACGGCTGTGTAGCGATTGTCTTAACCACAAAATCAAATCAAAAGAGGTTTCAAAATTTACGTAAATATTTAGTTAGCTTCATAGTAACCAAACTAAGTGAAATGTATATGAAAATTTTGCTTGCCCTTTTGGATAGCGTGACGCAAAAGATAAATTAAATTATTGGAATAAATTCATTTGAATACATTATATAGACTCAGTGAAAGTGTGATATATTAGACAGTATAGTTCATAATTAAAAGCATTGCTTAAATGCGTAAATCTTCTTTAGAAAATAAAACGAAAGTAACTGTAATGGAATCTAAAAACAAATCTTTAAAAATCCCAGCAAGGCGTCACTCAAAATTTGATATCATTATTTTTAAGACCCATATTTAAAATTCATAGAGCTATAAAGTAAAATGCTGCGTCACAAATTTTTAACCAGTTAAAGGTTTTTGCATGGGGATTTATTTTACGCCGGATTTGCACGAATATCTTCCGACACCTTAGGCTGCCCCCCCCAAAAAAAAATCCTTCGTACGCCACTGGAAACACAGTTAGAAAGGAAATACGGGTGCTGATTCCGTACACAGGTCTTGGTGTTTGTTTAATCACTAATGGACATGAAAGCGTGCGCCAATAAGCACAGTCCAGTTTTCCGGTTAACTCTGGGAGACAGGTTGAAAATCACGTGACCTCGGTATGAAGGAAACAGGGAGGGAAAGCACAGCGATTGCCTTTCTACTCCTATTGAATTCTGTGGCGAAGCCTGGGGGGGGGAGTTTTAGCACTACAACACTGATCATCACCTCCGAACCTTTGACGGATGGATGATATTACTTGAAGAATTCAAGAAAACAATGAACGGTCAATTCAGGACAGCGGCGGCAAACGGGAATGCTGGGATGAGAACCTCACCTCCTGAGAACTTCCGAAGCTTTTAGCGAGTGCAGAGACCTGAGAACGGTATTTATATCATCCAAAAATTATGTTAGTGATCGCTTGTTTGAAAATGTGATTTTGGAAAGTGTGTCATCTCTGTTGCGAGTATGAGATGTTTGTACAAAGGAAAATAATGCACGACATCTCCACTTCAATAAGTGAAAAATTTCAATAAAATCGACATTTATTTGATTTGAACATTACTAATTTTTGAAAATTACGCCACGACAAATTTTTGTTTTGATTATCGTAAAAAGTCGCAGTATCGGTATAATGAATTTTCGTTACAGAGAAATGATTGCGCTGCTCCCTCGGACTTTGTTAAAACGGGATTTCTGCTTTTTTGGATATTAATGGACTTGTTCATTTTACGTGGTACCCTGTATAGCATATACTTTCGTTGTTTTAAAAAAATACCATTGTACTGAAAAATGTAAGATCCAAACATTTATTAAGTAAAAGATAATAGTAGCATTTGTTAGCCTGTTAATACAAACTTTACTTAATCTTTAAAGATATTATACATATATATATATAATCACATTTGTATTATCATCTCAGAGTGCAGTAGTGTAGAATAAATACATTTTACAGTTTTCAGATCATTATTTTAAGCTTCCGCCCGTTTTTGTCCTAACAAAAGCTTGCCCGAGATATTCACACATCTGCTTCATGTTACTTTTCATGCGAGTCTGCCAGTCCTCCCTGCCCATTATGTCACTCGCTTTCTCAGACAGGAAGACCTTTGTGCGGTCGACGAGGTCTCGCTCCTCGTGCTGCAGAGCGAAATCGAGCGTCTCACAAAAGGTGTCGACGGACAGGGTGCGCTTCATGTACTCCAGGCAGCTTCTCTTCAGTTCGTCCACTCCGTACTTGTCCGCCGTCCTGTACAGGCCGAACACGTTCTCTGAGGAGAGCCCATCCGTACTGCCCGTGTACAGGTACTGCACGAATGCACGGAATGGACCCGCTTCGCAGTCGACGATTGTCACGACTCCCGTGGCCTTCTCCTGCATGTCGTGCCTGAACATGGAGCTGAACACGGGAGTGCGGGCTGCCAGGATGCCCCTGTGCAGTCGGAAATCTTCGCTTTGCACCCGGACGGTGACGTCACTTTCATCGCCGCTGATAGAGAGGCTTTTCAAGTCGCTCAGCAATTTCCCGGTTCCTGAAATAAATACTCGAATCAGAACTACTCGTAAAGAAGAGATGAAACGCATTGACTGCACTACATAAAACCGTTTTGAGTAAGCGCTGTCCTTGAAGCATCACGGCATTGACCTCCGGTGACCTGTTTTAGTAGTCGGGCCGGAAAAAAATAGTGCCAGTTTAAATCAGGGGGGCAAAATATATATTTACATAAATGCAGAGCAACCCTGCCTGTGTGTGTGCCCCAAATACCTATCCTCCGTCCACACAGCTTTAAATATTTGAATTAATTCTGACGGCATAGAATCATCAAAATGACTATACAACTTTTCCGATATTTAGTACAGTCGAACTCGTTTAATACGAGCGAGTCAAAATATGTAAAATTCATCGTATTAACCGTTACTCGTAAAACCGGTTAAAGGAATAACATTTTTAAAATTACACACACGTAGTAACATTAACTGCTAGAATTAACTTCTTGCTAACTGCTAGACTTTTCTTAGTGCAAAATGAACTCTTTGCCGTTTAATGTCTCATGGCGTGTAGTAATAACTTTTCATAATCCTTTAAATTTGCATTATTTTTTTAAATTTTAGTTAGTTACACAGGCGCACCCACGGAAGGGCTGAAGCCCCCCCCCCATAACCCGGAGAGTTGGATGCGAAAAGCTTTAAAAATTGAAAATCGTCACTATTGAATTAAAATATGTTACAAATATTGTCTTCAAATTATTTCTAATTTTTTGTCGAGGGGGATTAATTAAATGTGGGGGATGTTGGTACTTACAGTTAATGTATATGAAATAAATTTAAACTTGGGCACAACATTACCGAAAAGTTAAATAATTATTTACGACTCGTTATGTTTTTAGTGGGCTTGTGTTGCGTGTGCAAGTGCTAATGTTTTAACGTTATAACTTTTAAAATCTAAGTCACTATAACCGAATTCAGCAGTATTTTTAACCTCAGCCCCCTCCTAAATAAAAATCCAGGGTGCGCCACTGGTTACATACACAAGTAACTTAGGAAAGTTGTTTTGCTCTTGGACACACATATTTTTACAAGTGGGCGAACATTGCACACCCTTAAATACATCGCAATACAGTTGCATTAAGATTAATCATGTCTTTCCGAACATGTGAACTCCTAAACAGTGCAGAGTTCAAATTGAGTATGTATATTACAGACCAACCTCGCTCGACCGGCATAGATTTTGGTGTGAATAGCACTTACGGTGTTTTCACAGGTTTGCAAAATAAATTCTTTTACAATTTGTTGACGAAAATACTTGAAAGTACGTAGGTGCATTCGATTCAGCCGAAAATGGGTATGTATAGTACAGATCACAGCCGCATAGTCTGCATAGATTTTGGTATGTGTACAGCTGATCACAGGACTACAAATAAAGAATTTTTATACATTACGGCCTATGGACGAAAATCACTTAAAGTGTACTAGACTCTAAATGGTGCATTCAAATAAGTGTCAACTGGGTATGCATATTATAGGTCACCGTCACACAACCAGTATAGATAGGACTATTACTTTGTGTACAGGCTAAAAAGTTCTTATATATTAACGGCCTATGGGCGGAAATTCTTGAGATTGCGCTAGGTGGTGAATTCCATGGAGCTCAAATTAGGTAGGCATATCATAGGTTATTGTCATACATACTGTATGGATCTTGATGTGTAGGATTTACATTTTATTGCAGGGCTACTGAAAAGTATTCTTATACATTGCATTCAAATTATTGGAAGTGCACTAGCGTCTGAACGCTGCATCCAATTGAATTGAATTTCATTTATTGAAACGCATGGTAAAGATCAAACATTCGAAAAGTCGAGTGAAGTCACTCCAGATCTTTTAGAGCACATATGGGCGAACGCAGGCCCGCGGACCGGATGTGGCCCGCCACGGATTCAGATCCGGCCCGAGTAACATATCAAAGCCCTGTATAAAACCAATCTAAACCTTTCAAAATCCCATATAAATCCCAATTTTACGCTAATATCGTGAAGTTTGGCCCGCAAATTCACTAACATCTTAAAGTTTGGCCCGCGACTTCACTAAGCCGACTCACTCACTAAAGTTCTGCCCGCATCTTTTCAAAGGTTGGCCATACCCGTTTTAGAGTATGTTTTGAGACGCAGAGAATTTATTTTTATTCAAACTCTGAGTCAAGAGTTGTGAAACACTAAACATTCTACATTCGATACTCACCTCCGACTCCTCGCGTCTCGTCACACTTCAACGAACAGACTACACTGAGAACGCCTGATGGCAAGAACCTGGATTTTTGATGGATCAGGTGGGATCTTTTTATGGCTTCTGCTTTTCCCCATCCATCATCTTCATTTTCGAACGTGTCTTTCTCTTCCTTCAGTATTTCTTCCCTTCCGTCTGTCCTCTTTAAAAAGAGACTGTAGGTCGCGGTTACAGGAGGACCCGAAGCTTCTTTAGAAACATACACCCCGATGTAACCTTCTGAGGAATTCCTTGTCTCGCCATTCGGACACACTTGAAGGTACCAGGTCGAGTCGCAAAAGAAAAACGTGGAACTGTAATAAGATTCATCCACTACAGCCGGCAGCGACAGGAAATCTGCTATCTCCCACTCAAAGTCCGTCTGACTTCCTGTACTTTTCAGATGACCGACAGCTTTTCTGCTGGACATGGTGATGTTGAATGGCCAGGGACGAAAGCAACAATATGCAGTCAAATTCTAGAAAAGAAGAAGAAAATATCGAGAATGACTTGAGTGGTAAGGTGGGACTGATACCCATAGCCACGCGATTCGACTCAAAGACATTAAAATACTTATAGACTAGACACCCCATATAATAATACTCATAATTTAATGTGCCCCAGAATGCCTAAGCAATTTTAAATAGTTTTCTTCTCCTCCTCCCCCAAGAGTTCCCTTAAGTATAACTTAGGCATACATTTGACCAGTTTATTCATATGATTTTTTTTTTAACCATTTCACTGCAGGTATTAATTTTTACCTGAATTCTGTTTTAATACAGATTTGTGTATTATTTTTCGTTTAAATACCGGTTTATGTAGAGACGATGAGGTGCGATAGATGGCGTTACTTATAAAATGCTGCTGAATACATCAGAAGTGACAAAACAGGATCTGAGAATTTTAAAATGTTTACATTTTTTGAATCAATTGTTTATTTAATTTATTTTTTTACAAATCCCTATTCTACCTATTCTGCAAATCTTAGGAGAGGGATAAATTTTTTCAGAGGGAAGGGAGCAATTTTTTTTTTAATCAGGAGAGAGCACTGCCCTCAAATGCAACTCTTTGGCTGCGTACCTGGCGACACTTGAATTCCTCGATAAAATTTGACGTGCATCTGTGACTGCACTGCCTGACAGTAAAGTTTCCTGTAAACATGCTAAGTAAATGTGCAGCTGCGGGGGAAAAAACCGCTCACTTGCTCTTTATCGGGCCGTCGTTCGTCGTTCACCTAAGTTATATACATATATATCATTCGTTTGCAAATAACGTATACTTTTATTTACTATTAATGTAATTTCCACAAGGGGCCGTCTTCCTATTTAATTCTGCATCCACTTCGTTTTTGTCAATGGCAACACTCTATTTTGACTTTATTAAACAAAAGAAAACTTTCACTTTACCCTAAATATAATTTTTTACCAATTTTCGGAGATATTGCGCTTCTTTTTTGAGCTATTTTAAGGGACTTTCTGCAAATTGAAAAATGCCATTTAGAGGTTCCGAACTTTTCGCCTTTCATTCATGTCGGTCGCGATAGTTAAAAGAAATAATATTATTTACAGGGAAAATACTGTTTCTTTTCTTAAAGTTATCTGTACAGAGAATATCAGGGATTGGAAATTAGAACATTTAGTCAGTTGTCAAAATGAACCACGACTCCAAAACTTCCTTCGTCCATATACATGATTTAAAGAAAAAATGGAAAACGACTGCTTACGTTTTTGAATATCTTTCTAGTTTTGAAGATTGGAAGCTGACTGAAGTATCGAGAGGGATTTCATTTATTTCTTTTTAAACCCCGCGGTCAGTAAAATCAGCTGGGGGTTCGCCCTTATTTAAAGGCCTGGTGAGAGTCTTGTTACTGTAACATTGTTACGAATTTTCGGGGCTACCCGCTGTTCTGGGGTTTAAATTGGTTTAAAATTCGTATTCTACGCGTCCAATAGTTAAATTTTGCTTTTTGTTGTATCAAAATCGGTCAACTAGAACACGAGATACGGAGTTTTGGTTTTCCCTATTGGTTCGTATAGCATTTTCTAGAAATTTCGAGAAATATGCGTCCTAGGCCTTCGCTAACTTCACTTTTGGGGACTTATTTTTGGCGACAAATGTAGCGATATTTCGCCGAAAGTCTCCAAGCTTAGCGACATTTTGGTTATTCGGCGCGATTTTCCCAATGTGGCTTCTAAAGTTGCTTTTTCTGCATTAAAAAACATAATATAGCCTAATAATTCGGCTGTATCCCTGTAACACAATCGAAATTCGCGCTTTAAGGGAACCTTCGAGAAATTTCTAATAGCTTCTGCGTCATCTACAAAAGCACAGCTGGTTGCCCAGTTCAGTCAAGAGCAGATGTCTGTGAAAGCTTAAGACTTTGTATTGACGCATAAGAAGCGGTGTATTCGCTTGTTTATGAACGCTGCGCGTAACTTCTTCATTGATGAGTCTTGAGGGACTGTTAGTGTTATCCCTCTTATATTTCCATTGAATTTTTGCCTGTGGATGAGTTGTATTTTATGTGAGAAAAACAGCATTTGTGAAAGCTTCTGTACTAAGCCGACTGTTAAAAGCACATTACTGGCTGATTGTGCTTGTGAATTTTGTAGAGCTGATTATTCGACGATGTTCTAGAAGCAATAAAGTTTGTGTTCCATCCTGACCAGTGGACTCTTTACTAGAACTTCCTACACCTACTGGACTTTAGAACGACGAGCCCAGGGAACAAGCAGAGTTTTCTGCAACAGTTGGTGTGAGAATCGGGATTCTAGAGAAAGATATTAATTTTTTAGTGAATGGTGTGGACCAGAAAAAGGAAAGAACGATTTCAACAAAAGCTCATGGACATATTGAAGGAGATAAAATCCGGACATGAAGAGCTGAAAACAGAGTTAAGAACTGCACGAGAAGAGATAGAATCTGGAAAAGAAGAAATGAAAGCTGCACACGATGAAGTGAAAGCCGGAGTGGAAAAGATGAAATCTGGACAATCCGATTTGGAGAAGAAAATTGAAACCGGACAAGAAGAGATGAAATCCGGGTTGGGTAAAAGAGAGAAAAATCAAGAAAATTTAAAGTTGGAGATTAAGAAAAGCCAAGGTCAGTAGAAAGAAATGAAGGAAGAAATGGAGAAGAGAATGCGCTTCTAGAAGAAAGTCAACCGAAATCTGATGGAAGAATAGACCAAAAGATTGATGCAAAAATGCAAGAAAGTCTAAAAGACTTACAAGACAATGTGGAAGCATTGAAAAAAAATGCAGTTTCGAAAATACGCGAAGAATGTGAAGCTAAAATTGAAGAAAAACTGGACTCTCTAGTCAAGCTGGGGAAGCTACCGGAAAGCATCAGGTTGTCATCACGCCGCCCAACAGTGAAACTAATGACCTATGACGGAAAGACCCCTGGGAAGCGTACAAGACCCAATTTTTAATTGTCGCCAAAACCAATGGTTGGGACGAGTCCGAGAAAGCGAACCAACTCGCCGCTTCCCTTAGCGGAGGTGCAATTAACGTACTACAAACCATTGGACAGACGAAGATAGGAGATTTTGACGCCCTTGCCAGTGCCTTGGATTTGAAATTTGGAGATAAGTGCCAGAAAAAGTACAGTAGAATACAACTAAAGTCAAGAATGCAAAGACCTGGCGAGACCTTTCAAGAGCTCGCCTCGGACCTAGATAGGCTGTGTCATCTAGCCTATATGGTCCACCTTGATGATGTCCGAGAAGAAATGGCGGTGCGGCATTTTACATTCTGAAATTCAAAAGGCACTCATGTTGGAGGATTATCAGGATTTGAAACCTGCTCTCTTCTTCGAAATGAAGCTAGAGGCAGCTCAGCGGCCGTTAGGAAAGACAGTCATGCTGTTAGAGAGGCGACGGTCCAAGAGCGAGCTGATACGGACACGTTTCAGCGAGAGTTTAGAAAAGAGAATAATGAAGAAAGTTGAAGATCTGGTGGAAAGACCAGTACGCCAGAGAAGCCTAAGAACGAAGACCGAAGAGAGACGACACTGCGGAGCGGAGACTTGCAGATTTCGTCAGTGTATGGCGGCAGTAATGGACTCTTCGTACTAGGATACGTAAACGGTTCTCCATGCCACATGGTGATTGATACTGGAGCGAATATAACCATCATAAGGAAAGATCTGGCCAAGAAATTAAATTTGGAGACTAGCTGGACTCCGCCCTCGCTGACCCTCCAAACTGTGACAGGTGGCAATATGGAAGAGGGCTGAAAAGCAAGGGTGTAAATCACATTTGGAAATTCCAGATACGATCATGTGGTACGTGTTGCCAATATTACTTACTCTTTCATTCTGGGACTGTACTTTCTAAAATCGCATAAATTTTTCTTGGCCTTTAAGAATAATAAGCTGCGTTCGACATTTAAACTGAAGCCATTTTACCTGTTCAGCAATAGCCCAGACCGATATCACTCTACCTCCAAGAACTGATTCTATAATTTCTGGAACAGTAAAAGAAATCAATAAATTCCGGTTCGGTTACTCGAGCACCCAAACAATAGTGATTCTGTCAGAGGAGTACTTGTGGGTGCAACACTTGTGGACTTGTCGGAAACTAACATTCCAGTTAGATTGGTAAATGTGATTAGCTTCTGCGTCATCTATAAAAGCACAGCTGGTTGCCCAGTTCAGTCAGTCTTGCTTCTGCTCTCGTCAAGAGCAGATGTCCGTGGATGCTTAAGGCTTTGTATTGACGCTATAGAAGCGGAGTTTTCGCTTGTTAACGAAGCTTTGTTTTTAAGTGCTGTGTGTAAATTCCTCATTGTTGAGTTTTGAGGGACTGTTAATGTTATCCCTCGTATATTTCCATTGAGTTTTTGCCTGTGGATGTGTTTTATTTTATGTGAGAAATACAGCATTTGTGAAAGCTTCTGTACTATGTTGACTGTTAAAAGCACATTACTGGCTGATTGTGCTTGTGAATTTTGTTCAGCTGATTGTTCGACGAAGTTCTAGAATTAATAAAGTTCGTGTTCCATCCTGACAAGTGGACTCTTTACTAGAACTTTCTACACCGACTGGACTTTGGGGCGATGAACCCAGGAAAAAAGCAGAGTATTTTGCAACAATATCTATCAGCAATATTTAACCCATTTATGCCTAGTGTCCCTTTTTTGGGACGGCATTATCGCTATTAGTCGAAAACGTTATTTATTTTTCCTGGCCTTTATTCACGAGTATTGAACCTCAACTCCACAATATATTTCAACATTACGAAGTAGAATACAGACATTTAAATTTTTATGCATACTGATTTTAAAAGCAATCACCCCTTGTTCAAGAAGTTGACATCAGAAATTTATCTATTACTTCAGGTATTAGCAAAAATCGAAGAAAGTCGCAAAAATATCTGGGCACAAATGGGTTAAAACTAAACTGGACGAAATCATATGGAGAAAATGGTACAGAAAGAGATGCTTTATTGAAAAATAGGAAATTATACAAATTTCGAAAGCCTGGCGGGGTCTTTAAATTTGATATGATATCAAAATATATTTTTTCACAAACGATGGATCTTATTATTCAACTATTTCCAATTAGGTTAAATAATTGAATACATAAAAAAGTTTTAAAAATAAATAAAAAGCATTGAATTTTACCTATTTGGTGAAACTTCATGGGTGTGAGTGTGTGTGTGTGGGGGGGGGGATCCTTAACATATTTTAATTTCAAAAATATTTTTTTACAGACATTTGATGTCAATATACAACTTTTCCCACCACATGCGATTTCGATTTTTTTTTTTTTAAGTGAAAACGAGCCACACTAATATATAATAGCTGTGGAGGGGATTATTTGGTGGAGAACTGCTGCTTCGTTTCTTAATTATGTTACGTACGGGTAAAACAACCAAAACGTGTGAGAAATTGGCATACACGAAGGCTAAATAGGTGTCATTGTTATGAAATATTCGCAGAATGTTACAAGTATTAATTTTATGAACCAAATGCTAATAAAGAGAGTCTTTGTAAAGTATACGGGGGGTTGTTACACAGAGGCCTTCACTGCTTCCAAAATTTGAATTTTTGTTAACTAAATGTCAGTAATAAAATATTTTTATGAGAAACTTTACTCACCTTTCGGGAACACCGCTAATTATTTTTTCTGGATATTTGATTGAAAGTGGTTAAGTCTTTAAATACGTTAATGGATGTTAAACACAGACTTCAAATTATCGATGCAAATAGTTGCAAATTCTAAAAGCATTAAATACACCTTTTAATTTTAATACAAAGTAGATGCTGCTTGAGGGGATCACCTCGGGACAATGCGTTTTTGATAACAGTATCCCATTGATAACAATAAGCGAATGATGATAAACTTCATGATACAGCCCAACATTATTTAGATAACAAATTACTTATGATAAAACGAAACGCACCCAAGATAAAATGGAATATTCAGGCCAAAGCAAACAGTTCAGTAAAAGTGGACGTGATGATTGAGTGATTACTGAATCTGCAGATGGGGAAAATGCTTCAAAATCGACTATTTGAGTAAACTTTCGATTTCACTTGAATAAACTACGCGAGAATTTCATTTAAATAAAATTTAAAACGTTCATTTTTAAATTATTTTTTCAAAGATGAAAAAAATCATTCAAAGGCCTAAGCATGACAAAATAATTACTATTGTAGTTTATATTTTGAGGAATGTGCCCTTTGTACTAAGTGGTCTTAAACTGTATCGGTTTTAACATACCAAAAAATGATCACTTATTAACATGACTAATGCATACATGTTCAATTTCGGTGGCGCAAAATAACATAACCTTAGCTTAACTATAAAATTTTCACTCTTCTTTCTGGAAATAAAAACAGCAAGGATATCACTCTTTCAACGAGAAGTTAAAGCACGTGAAACTGCCTTATCAAAACACTGACTGCATCGAAACGCCCATCTTGAAACGAACGCCTGACCAGCCTCTCTCCAATCATGACACGATCGGAGTTTTGATATATTTCCATGGCAACGATAGTAAAGAATTTATATTTCATACTCCGCTTTTTCTTTTTCCATAAATAGTAAATCTCTGTCTCCCATGAATGAGAGCTAGTAGACATTTTGCCCTAGTTACCATCTGCAGAAAATACTGCACAACTGACAGTGGAATTTTGATGCCGCTATTTTTGAAGCATTTTCGAAGTATCCTGCAATTAGTTGTAAAATGAAGTAATTTATTTAATATTAATAGATGCGTTTCTTCAAAATAACTATCAAGTGAAAGCGATTATTTTTTATTTAAAGGTTTGTTAAAACAATGTTACGGGTCTGCTGCTAATTGAAATATTCTTTTACTGGGTGAACTCAGAAACACTGATTTAGACATATACAATAAATTACAAAATGATGTGAAAGAAGGTACATAATTTTATGGTATCGGTTAAAATTTTCAGGAGATGAAACGTAAGTAAACACTAAATTAAAATTTTTATACGGCCCCCGTACAAAAAAATCCTACTTAGTAATATGTGCCTTTTACGTTAATGAGGTGATGTACCAAGTTTCGGCCTTTCATCGTAAAATGATTGAGATATATGCTTAAACTAAGTGAGTAAGGGTCTGTACAATACCAGTAATCACGAGAGTTTTTTGTATTTAAGCAATCATTCTTTTCTTTCTTGATTTCTGTGCAACCCCTGAAACGGGAAGATCTGGCGTTATTTTTTTCTCTTCGGGAGCCACCGAAAAGTGGCTTAAGTCAGTCCACAATTATTTTCGTACCTCCAAAACATATTAAGATGAAAGGCTGAAAGTTTGTACATCAATTCATTCATGTACAGCTGCGGAAAAAAACGGCCCACTTGCTCTTTATTTGGCCATTATTCGTCGGACTGCAAAGTTATATATTCGTTTGTAAATAACGTATACTGTAATTTTCTAGGCATTTAATTTGCATAAGGGGCCATCTTAATATTTAATTCTGCATCAACTTCTTTTTTTTTCAATAGCAGCATACAACTTCATTAAACGAAAGAAAACCTTCAAATTACCCTAAATATAAATTTTCACCAATTTCCTACGATAATTTCCGAAGATATTGCGACTTATTTTTTGCGCGATTTTAAGGGACTTTCTGGAAATTGAGAAACGCTATTTGTAGGTTCCGAACTTTTCGCCTTTCATTAATTTCACTCGCTTTATTGAGTATTTCTCTTGAAGGTTCCCTTAGTCAGGTGAAATTTTGCCAGGAGCATTGTCGCACACAACGGAGGGGTCCAGGGGGAGACAGAAGCTATCAACTTTATTTCGTCAAGCCCCTCCCATCCCTCTCATCAGAGCTATCAACTTTACTTCGTCAAATCATCATGTAATTCTTGACATTTTAACACACGTTCTATGTTACACGTTACCACCAAATTCTTGTTTTTACCAGTTAAGAAAAATTAATAAAAATCAATTGAAAACCATACAAGAAAGTTAAAGAGCGGAACGGTCTATAAAAAAATGGTCACGATAAAACATTTTGTTCCGCATTTTTTCCAGTGGTTGGCAGAACCATTCCTTGATTGTCGTCCGCCTACGGGCAAATTAAAATAAGCAATCCTTATTTGCAAAGCTTATGGCTTTGCACCATCTTGCCGCGCCCCCCGTGGTTGGTGTCACGGGCTGGACCCCCTCCAAGAGAAAATCCTGTTTGCGCCACTAGCCAGGAGTGAGAGGCTCTGTTCTCTGCTCTTCTGACTACAATCATGAATGTTACTCAGCTACGGTCGAACTTGAAGAATGGTTTCATGATTGAAAATTTATTTGTTTGAATTTCATCTAAAAAACGCAATTACTTTTTTGACGACCCAATATTATCACTGTGATTGTTATTTCACATTCTTCATTTAAAATTATCGTCTGTAATGTGCAATATTCTTATAAGACTTTTGGCGGTATTGTAATTTATAGTCAGATGAAAATTTAGACAGAAAAACGTGAGTTTGAATGTTTGAGTATGGGGAAGTTCAAAGACCTGATGTTTCCAATATTAAAAAATGTCAAATTCATGCCTGGAATGTTGAGGATGTTAGTTTTTCAGAAATACGACGTTGCATTGGAAGACATACATCTACTGCATCTAATTCTATACATGGAAAACATTTTATTTGGTGGGATATGGTAGCGGACGCAACAATAGACGCTTTATAGAATCACCATCAAAATGTAAAAACCTCCAGTTTATTTGTTTCAAAATTTGATATTTTTTTAATACCGCTATCTTTTACAGTTTTTGCACAAAAGAAATCTAATTTACGCTTATTTTCAGCAATTTAAAAAAAAATATCACTTAATAAATTTGTATAGGGTCCCTTAACTCAAGAAAATAACACATTTTATTTAATATAAATTAAACTACTGAACGTAAAAATTTGAAATTTTGCACAGCCATGTAAAACCACTTTTTGCATCTATTTCCATCAAAATTTGGCTAGGTCGCTATTCATAATTTTTTTGAATATTAATTTAATAATTCATAATTCATATTAATATTTTATTAAAAATTATAATAATAGTAAATTATGTTTGGGTCGTTTAGTTCTAAAAGTACGAATAAAAGACAGCTTCTTATTATCAATGTTATATGAAATATGAATTAAAGTATGAAAAAATATTTTAACATTGGAAGAGGGGGATTTTAGAAACTCATAACTCCCTTCTTTTCAGTTCAAATTTATTGAAAATGGGTATCCGGGGTTAAAATGAGCTAAATTTCTGAAATATGAAGTGAAATCTAGGGGATGCTATTAAAAAAAAAAAGTTGATGCCAATTTTAGTATGGAAACGGCCCCTTATGCAATTTTTATGTATAGCAAATTAAAGTGTACGTCAATCGTAAAGGATTGGTATCTGTAACTTTACCGTCCGACGAACGACGTCTGAATAAAGTGCAAGTGGGCCTTTTTTTCCGCAGTTATACAGAGAACATTTTACAAACCGGAATTTTTTTTTTTTTTTTTTTGTAAGGAGGCCGTATAAAAACTAAAATTTTTAAATGTCACCCCAAAAACTATAAAATTCTACCCCACCCCCTTTTTTTGCGTTACTCCCTTGTTGCTGTTCCGAGCGATGAGGAGGGATTATCGAAGCTGCAAAAATGAAAAAAGTTTCGTAATAAACGATTTGCGATCAAGTTTCGATTTCATTCTAATTTCCTGGATGAAAATTTCGCTTAAGAATAATTTTTCTACGCATTAAAGAAAAAAAAAATATATTAATGCTTAACTGTGACATTACTCTTAAATTAAATCGGTTTTCACATTCCGAAAATGATGACGCTTTAATCTAACTGAAGCATATAAGTAAAATTTTTGGGAACACAATTAATAAAATAACTTTACCTTACCGAGAAATTGTAGCTCTTCTATCTGCAATCTAAAGGAACTATGCAGGATACCGAGCTTTCTACGCGTCAATCAATATGCCGCACCCAAGAGTCTCTCTCGAAACGAAACCGAAACTTTTGAAACGGAATCCATTCCAGGTTGAGTTGTGTGAGCAACAGCTGGCTGGATGAAAACAGAGGGATTCAGGCGCACGCTAGCGATCGTAACCCATGAGACTCGAAAGGAGTTTTACCGCTTTGGTGTGTTTCTATGGAAACATTAGTAAAGAATTTCTATATTTCATACCATGGATTCGATCTGAGGGTTTCTTTTCCCCGTAAATAGTTAACCATTCACCCTTCCCATAAATAGGAACTATAAAAATTCTCCAAAACCGTTTATAGGAGATAATACACAACTAATAGCGGAATTTTGGTGCTGCCATCTTTTGATGCTTTGTGCAAGTAATTAAAGGAACCGGAAAGTAATGCTCTTTCGTAATTCATGACAGTCGAATCTCATTAAGGAGGAAACGCTTAACACAGAATTTCGCTTCAGACGCAGGAAAACAGTTTCTCCATCATGTTAACTTTTAAATCAATAACATTTTCATCTGTTAATACGAACACACAGACAATTTTCTCCCGTTTATGAGGAAATAAGTATTGCACCTAATGGAAATAAATAAATGAAAATCTTCGCTGCAATTTTTGATTTGTGCGACGATTTTCGTCTTTGAAGAATACGTATAGCTCTTCTTAAAAAGAAAAAAAAAAAGTCGAACGTAATCCTTAAAACAAAAGTTGATGAAAGATTTAAAAAAAACATACATAATTTGAAGAGGTCAGTAAAATTGTACATTTATTTCTCATGACTCATTTAAATAAGTTTTAATCTTATGCATTAAGCCCTTAAGCGGTTTGCCCGTACAGTGTACGTGCTACCCAAAATTGGCCTCAACTGGTTTGCCCGTATAGCGTACGGGCATCGATATTTTCTCCTTTCCTTTTCTGATTTGCCCGTATATTTCATTATTGTGAAGAAACTATTTAGTATTAATATTTTTCAATAGATGGCGTGGCTTGTCAATGTAACTGAAATGCTTTTTATCCGGGTTTTTCATCCTAGCGAGAGAGCGGGAATATTTCATCATATGCCTTTCAAAATATGCCTTTTTTGGAAGCATTTCGGTAAAAAAAATTGACCGCTTAAAGGGTTAATCAAACGGCATCATGAATGGTGTCTGCCATTCATTGAGCAAGAGTTTTCATGTGAATCTTTACTGGGAGTCCATTGGATTTTGAGTTTCATGGACTGTTTGCAACGGCTGCTTGTTTTGATTATTATTATTAATTTGAAGTCTAGACTAATAATAAGACAACTAATTATTATTATTAATTAGTTGTCTTTCAGTCGGTGACACAAGAAATAAAAATATGAAAAATTATTATTAATTGATCAAACAGTTGAACGGATTTTGATCAAACACAACTGAGGACCACTCAGATTACACAGCTTTTTAATTAAAAAAAAAAGAGAGAGAGAGAGACACAGAGAGCAAAGGAAAGAAGAAAAAAATCTCCCATTTCTAAATTAACTAGACTAAAGATTTCACATTTATTCATATCTTTACAGATGAAACAAATCTAAGAAATTATCATTGAATTCTAAGAGGGTTGTACTGACTTTTAACTAACTACACACATTTAAGTGTGTAGTAGTAAAATAAGCACAGCAGTAAAATGAGCGACCCCCACACCCCCTTTTTTTCCCTTCCGGCTACGCCACTGGTGTAAACCGGAATTTCCACGTTCGGGACTTTTATCAGATAACAAACATGAAATTGGGTGGATGCGGTGGTCCTGTTGATTATGTTCGACTCTTTAAAACTGGACTGAAGAACGCCGGCAGACGGTCGTATATGAGAGACGAGACGGGCTCAGCCTGGGCTCGAACCCGGCTCTGAATTTCCAGATTGTGTTCGGGCTCGGGAGAAATTTCTCCTTTATTGATCCTATTCCTTGTAAACAGATTTTAGAAAGGGATTCACGGGAGAAGTAAATTAACTGTTAATAGGGGGTTTTTGCGCTGCGCTTCTTCCCACGGTAACGCTAACGTTAAATGCCTTCGGACAATACAGCGCATGCGCACGAATAAATTCCGAAACCAGATTGGACAAAGTACTCCGAATAGCGGATAGCGTTAGCATTAACGTGGGAAGAAACGTAGCGCAAAAACTCCCTATTGTTGTATAAACTACAGTATATAAAGAATTAGAAAGTGCATTAAGAGTTTGCTATTACATTTGTCTTTTAATTTGTACAAGCGGCAAAATTCAGGATATTCTGTCAGTAATACGTAATTGATTGCAGGCTCGGGCTTCAAAAAATGAGCCCGAACTCATCCCTACCCACGGGCGTACTGAAGCAAAATTCATTCGCGGAGCGTATGTGACGATTTTTCCGACTAACCTATTGTGGCGTTTTGGACTCGCCACAAGTGCTAAAACAGGAAACGCAAACAAAAATGAGGAGATTCGAGACAGGAGTTGAGGTTTTTGTTTAACGTTGATTATTAATACACATTTATGTACACAGTGGCTGCATTCTGCAGACTTAAAATCCAAACAACAACTTCCGCTCTGGAATTCGGGAACTCTTGTCCCTCTGAGAGCCGATTTCTGTCCGACCTCCTCGAACAGTCTCCAAAACGACTCTGAGGCTCTCTGCCAGAACCCCGTCTCGGGTTTCCCCATTCGTGTGGGGTCGGTCGGCAAAATCAAAGGACCTCGCCTCCGATCTTCCTCCAAGCCCCCTGTGCGTTCGCACTCGTCGTGTGGGGTCGGTCGGCAAAATCAAAGGACCCCCTTTGCTCTTGGAATGTGAACTGGTCAAGTGTGCTTTTCGCATCGTGGGAAACCGCATCGAGTCCTTGGTACATTTCTGGGGGGGAGTAGTAACTTTTCACAGTCTACTAAACCGATTCTAAAACTTTTTTCACTGATTAAAAGTTACATTATTCCTGAGTGTCATTGTTTGTTTTTGGATTAAGAACGATTGACTGCACTAGGGTCCTAGGCCTATATGGAAAATTCCTCTGTGGGGGATTTTCTAAGGGATCCTAGCCCGTATTTATGCGAGGTTTTTTAGAAAACCACGGAAAACTGGGAGCGGCTAGGTCGACAGGCGCGACCAGGGTTTGAATCTGGCACCTCCCCCCTTGCAGTTTTGAGAGCAGAACTTCTTAGACACTGGTGGCATCCTAAGTGTTATAGGCTACCTTTAATGCATATATCACAGATAGTTCTTTCACAGGGGTGCTAATAAGAATTACATTACGCTCTATGTGCATCTCTATAAGTACTGAACCGATTCCAAAACTATTTTTACTGATAGTAAGCTACACTATTCTTGAGTATTATAGGCTAAAATTCATGCATGTAGCGTAAATAGTTCCTTTACAGGAACACTCAAAATAATTCTAATACATTACGCTCTCTGGGTATCTCTGTAACTACAGAACCGATTCTCAAACTTTTTCACTAATAGAAAGCTGCTCTATTCCTGATTAACATAGACTAAAATTCATGCATATAGCATAAATATTTCTTTTACAAAACAGTTCGCAAATACTGTCATAACTGTCTCTATTCGCCAAATGCCTGAAAAAAATCTAAATTTAGTAACTCTGTGCATATTCTCTTATTTTAAATGAAGTATACTAACATGCATTATACTTCATTTGAAACAAGTAAAAAGCAAATAATATTTAAATGTAGTTCCTTTTGTCGCAATAATATTTATTATTCACACATGCTGCATTTCTGTCGGGACCTAATTCTAAAGCCGACGTGGACGAAGTCGCGGGTAGCAGCTAGTATTTGTATAAAAAACATTTTTAATACACGCAGGCAGGAGTCCTTATATTAAAAACTGATTTTTAATGCTTTGCTTACATTAATCTAAATTACAAGAATTTTTTTTCCTTCCACTTCTCTTGGATCACGGAGAAAAAAATAATAAAAATAAATAAAATAAAGATGAATTTGTCACTAAAAGTTAGGCACAAACCTTGTTATTTGTACATTCGAGGAATCTGAAAAATTGGACTAAACTTTACGAGGTGATAGAAAGTATCTAGATAATCAATTCCTCGTAGAAAGTATAGGCGCAAAAGCTGTCTTTACGTACCAAATAATAATAACTTTCAAAGAAGGTTTGAAAAATCAGTAAAATTTCCCCACTCCTATTTTTGAAAAACGAGTTTTATTTTCGACAAAAGCACTGACCTAAAATGGAAATTCAGAAAATTTTGAAACGCGTAATTTTTGGAGAACACAGTCATAATTTAGGGAGAGGCGGGAAAAAAGCACACAGTATCAAAGGTGTTTTTCTTTTCATTAAGGAGACTTCCCCTCGCCCAGCATTTGCTATACTGAAAGTTTTTGTAGTATACGGGATTTTGTTTTATTTTAGCCTGAGTGAGCTTTTAGTCCTAAGTGAAAATCTTGGGAAATTTCGGAAAGATCGATATTTTTTAAGCCTTAATTTAGGCTAGAAAGAATGTTCCACACTTAAATACTCCAAATGGACGTTTTGTTGCCTGTAAATAACCTCGTTAGTCGTTTACCCGTGAAATATTAGGTGATATATCACCGGTCTGATGTCGCTTCTTCTTTACAGTCTGTTAACATAATTGGGTTTCCAAGTCATTTTTAAACCTGTGATATCAGAATGACGTCAGTCTCATTTGCTATAGCTAGCTTTACATAAAAAGAAATATCACGTCACTTTTTACTCGATAGGGTACCGCAGAAGCTCCTTGCATGTGAAAATAGGGAAAATTCAATACAAATCGGAGAACTGGTAGCTTTTCCACATTATAAAATCGCCTGTGGCTTTTTCCATGTTGTTTTACAAATCTTTAATGCAAATTTTTAATCGATCGAACAGTATGGATTTGTATTTGTATACTAGATAGATAGAGAGACAAGCATTTACATTTATACATCTGATATTAGTTTATCAGGAACACAAAAGTATTAAAAGTGTCATATCAATAATTTAAGAAAGAATAGGGTGTTACCGTTATTTAAGGTAAGGCTGCCTTCCATTGAACTGCTGACAGCCCCCTTACCTCAAGGGGACGGTCAGGAGTTGAATGGAAAAATGCCTAAGCGCTAGGAAAGACCACACTGTGTATTTTTGGATTCCTTCTATTTATAAATGTATTTTTCAGCCAGCTACATTTGTAAGATGGTGATGGTAAAGCACCGTACTACGGTTTCGGGTTCAACTCCCGGCGGTCGGGGTTCGATCCCCGACTCGGCGTGGTGGTCGTTTGTCCGTCCCTTCATAGAGGGCGACGTAGGTCCACCTACTAGATGCCCCCATAATAAAGTGGCCAACAATTCCGGCCCGTTGTGGCCAAAGCCTTCCAAGACAGTGGCCGGCCATTGGAAAAAGAAAAAAAAACATTTATAAGATGTTGTAAAACGAGGTTTTCATTGTTGTTACCTTTAAAAAGACGAAAAGTGAAAATTCAGATGACTGTATTTAATCTCATTTATTAAATAATTCGTTGTGTGGAGGCCTCTCTTCAAGCGAAGCCCCCTTGCAGTGCGGGGGCTTAAGATACGCCCCTGCCCCTCCCCCGCGAAGTCCATAGAACTGACACACTGTTAGAAAGAAAATACGGGTGCTGATTCCGTACACAGGTCTAGGGGGTTTGGTTAATCACAAATTGGACATGAAAGCGTGCGCCAATAAGCACCGTCCCGTTTTACGGTTAACTCCGAGCGACAAGTGAAAATCACGTGACCTCGGTATGAAGGAAACAGGGAGGGAACGCACAGCGATTGCCTTTTTACTCCTACTGAATTCTGTGGCGAAGATCGGGGGAAAACAGTTTTAGCACTACAACACTGATCATAACCACCGAACCTTTGACGAATGGATGATATTACTTGAAGTATCCGAGAAAAAATGAACTGTCCTTTCAGTACAGCGGCGGCGAACGGGAATGCTGGGGATGAGAACCTCACCTCCTGAGAACTTCCAAAGCTTTTAGCGGGTGCAGAGACTTGAGGACGGTATTTATATCACCCCAAAATTATGGTAATGATCGCTTGTTTGAAAATGTAATTTTGGAAAGTGTGTAATGTCTTTTGCGAGTGTGAGATGTTTGTACAAAGGAAAATAAAGCACTACGTCACCACGTCAAGTAAGTGAAAAATTTCGATAAAATGGACGTTTATTTGATTTGAACTTTACTAATCTTTGAAAATTACGCCACAACAAATATTTGTTTTGGTTATCGTATATAGTCACTGTATCGGTATAACGAATTTTCGTTACAGAGAAATGATTTCGCTGGTCCCCTCGGACTTTGTTAAAACGGGATATCTGCTTTTCTGGATATTAATGGCCTTGTTCACTTTACGTGGTACCCTGTATAACACATACTTTTGTTGTTTTAATAAATACCATTGTACTGAAAAATTCAAGATCCAAACATTTATTAAAGTAAAAAAAATAGTTACATTTGTTAACCTGTTAATACAAACTTTTCTTAATCTTTAAAGATATGATATATATTTATATAATCACATTTGTATTGGCATCTGAGCATGCAGTAGTGCAGGAAAAATACATTTTACAGTTTTTAGATCAATTTTTGACAGCCTCTGCCAGTTTTTCCTGTTTCCTAACATGAGCTTGCTCGTGACATTCGCGTATTACCTTTGTGTTACTTTTCATGCGAGTCTGCCAGTCCTCCCTGACCTTTATTTTACAGTGTGCAGATTATCTTTTTAATTTTTTACAGTTTTTAATTAAACTTTGTTCCACAAGTTCAGTTACTTCTTCTGTGTGACTTCTCCTGAGATTTCGCCAGTCCTCCCTGACCATTATATCACGCCCGTTCTCAGACAGGAAGTCCGTTGCGTGTTCGATGACATCTTCCTCTTCGTGCTGCAGCGCCAAATCGAGCGTCTCGCAAAAGGTGTCTACGGACAGATTGAGCTTCATGTAGTCCAGGCAGCCCCTCTTCAGTTCGTCCACTTGATACTTGTCTGCGATCCTGTACAGGCCAAACATGTTCTCTGGGGACAGTCCATCCGTACTGCCCGTGTACAGATACTGCACGAATGCACGGAATGGACCCGCTTCGCAGTCGACGATTGTCACGACTCCCGTGGCCTTCTCCTGCATGTCGTGCCCGAACATGGAGCTGAACACGGGAGTGCGGGCCGCCAGGATGCCCCTGTGCAGTCGGAAATCTTCGCTTTGCACCCGGACGGTGACGTCACTTTCAGCGCCGCTGATGGAGAGGCTTTTCAAGTCGCTCAACAATTTCCCGGTTCCTGAAATAAAAACTTGAATCAGAACTACTCGTAATGAAGAGATGAAACGCATTGATTGCAATACATAAAACCGTTTTGAGTAAGCGCTGCCCTTGAAACATCACGGCAGCGACCTCTGGTGACCTGTTCTAGTGGTGGGGCTGGAAAAAAATAGTGCCAGTTTAAATCAGGAGGAAATATATACATAAATACAGAGCAGCCCATCCTGTGTGTGTGCCTCAAGTACCTATCCTCCGTCCACACAGCTTTCAATATTTGAATTAATTCTGACGGCATAGGATCGTCAAAATGACTCTACAACTTTTCCCATATTTAGTACCGTCTAACTCGTTTTATACGAGCGAGTCAAAATATGTAAAATTCATCGTATTAACAGTTACTCGTAAAACCCGTTAAAGGAATAACATTTTTAAAATTACACACACGTAGTAAAATGAACTGCTAGAATTCACTTCTTGCTAACTATACTGCTAGAATTTTCTTAGTACAAAATCAACTCTTTGCCGTTTAATGTCTTATGTCGTGCAGTAATAACTTTTCATACTCCTTTAAATTTGTGGAAATTTTAGTTAGTTAGTTACACAGGCGCACCCACGGAAGGGGCTGAAGCCCCCCCCCTAAACCCGTAGAGTTGGATGCGAAAAGCTTTAAAAATTGAAAATCGTCACTATTGAATTAAAATATCTTATTTTAAAAATTGTCTTCAAACTATTTCTAACATTTTGTGGAGGGGGATTAATTAAAACTGGGGGATGTTGGTACTTACAGTTAATGTATGAAATAAATTTAAACTTGGGCACAACATTACTGAAAAGTTAAATAATTATTTACGACTCGTTATGTTGATAGTGACCTTGTGTTGCGTGGGCAAGTGCTAATGTTTCAACGTTATAACTTTTAAAATCTAGGTCACTATAACCGAATTCAGCAGTATTTTTAACCTCAGTCCCCTCCTAAACAAAAATCCAGGGTGCGCCACTGGTTACATACACAAGTAACTTAGGGAAGTTGTCTTCCTCTTGGACACAAATATTTTACATTGCACACCCTTAAATACATCGCAATGCAGTTGCATTAAGATTAATCATGTCTTTCTGAACATGTAAACTCCTAAACAATGCATTCGGTGGAGCTCAAATTGAGTATATATATTCCACTTTTACACTTTTGTTTTGTGGCAACACCAGTTTTCACTTTTTACAATTCTTAACATTCGCAACATGTATTACTTGTCTTCCATGTGCTCCAGATTGGTAAGTAGATCTTTCAATGCTATTTCTATCATTTGATATCTTTGATTTCTTTTTATTCTTTTTATAGTAGGGTAGAGCCCAGAAAGTGTGGAGTGACTATCTCTAGATATGTCACACAACCGAAACCCTACTATTTTGTTCGCTTTTAATTATCTTCCACTGTTCGTGGCTCCTGAAGATGGTGACAGTGGTTATAATTTCCGTTCCATTCTATTTTCACATTAATTATTGTACTTTATTTGGCTCAGCTTTTATTCATTTTTATTTTTTCAAATTGTGGTTTCTAATTCTCGCTTCTGCCTGTTATTTTTAATGTGAGGTATGTCTTATTTGCAGTATATATTGTGTTTTACGTATTAGTTATATATATACATATATATATATATATATATATTACAGACCACCCTCGCACGACCGGTATAGATTTTGGTGTGAATAGCACTTATGGTGTTTCACAGGACTGCAAAAAGTATTCTTTTACAATATGTTGATGCAAATACTTGAAAGTACGCAGGTGCATTCGATTCGGCCGAAAATGGGTATGTATAGTACAGATCACAGCAGCATAACCTGCATAGATTTTGGTGTGTGTACAGCTGGCAGTTTGTTCACAGAACTACAAAAAAGAATTCTTATACATTACGGCCTATGGAAAAAAATCACTTGTGTGTAGGATTTACATTTTATTGCAGCACTACTGAAAACTATTCTTATACATTGCATTCAAATTATTGGAAGTGCACTAGCGTCTGAACGCTGCATCCAATTGTGTTGAATTCAATTTATTGAAACGTGTAGTAAAGATCCAGTTTTCGGAAAGTCGAGTGAGGTCACTCCAGATGTTTTAGAGCATGTATGGGCAACCTCCGGCCCGCCAAGGCTTCACATCCGGCATATGAAAGGCCCGGCAACATATGAAAGCACAAGGCAACATATGAAAGCCCTGTATAACACCCATCTAAAGTATTCAAAATCCCATATAAATACCAATTATACGGCCCGCGACTTCACTAACATCCTGAAGTTTGGCCCGCGACTTCACTAACCCGACTCCCTCACTAAAATTTGGCCCGCAACTTTTCAAAGGTTGTCCATACCTGTGTTAGAGTATGCTTTGAGACACAGAAAATTTATTTGCTTCAAACTCTGAGTCAAGAGTTGGGAAACAGGAGACATTCTACATTCGATACTCACCTCCGACTCCTCGCGTCTCGTCACACTTCAACGAACAGACGACAGTGAGTACGCCTGACGGCAAAAACTTGGATGTTTGATCGATCAGGTCGGATCTTTTGATGGTATTTGCTGTTCCCCATCCGTCACCTTCCTTTCCAAATGTGTCTTTCTCATCCTTCAGTATTTCTTCCCTCCCATCGGTCCTCTTAAAAAAGAGACTGTAGATCGCGGTTACAGGAGGACCCGAATCTTCTTTACAAACATACACCCCGATGTATCCTTCTGAGGAACACTTTTTCTCGCCATTCGTATACAGTTTAAGGTACCAGGTCGAGTCGCAAAACAAAAACGTGGAACTGCAATGATAATCATTCACTTCGGCCGAGAGCGACAGGAAATCTGCTATCTCCCACTCATAGTCCATCTGAGTTCCCGTACTTTTAAGCTGGCCGACGACTTTTCTGCTGGACATGGCGCTGTTGAATGACCACGGACGAAAGCAACGATGCACAGTCAAATTCTAGAAAAGAAGAAGAAAATTACTGGAGTGGTAAGGTGGGACTGAGAAACACAGCCACATGATTCGACTGACAGGTTGAGTGCCCCCAGGAAGCTTATTGCAATTTTAAACCGTTTTCTCCCCCCTCCCCTCAGGAGGTCCTTTAACCCTTTAAGGCGCAGTGTTCCCGCTCTGGGATCACCCAACTTTGCCACTTTGACTGTTTTCACTCACGAAGAATAGTTCGGATTTCTATAAAAATAGTTGCGGGTGACATAGCTCTACGAGAATCCTTTACTTTTTAGCACGTCATTTCCGGTAAAGAAAACCGTCACGATTATTTTTAACAGTACTGACATCTGCTGAAAAATGGAAGAATGCGAGAACAGCTGCATAGATTGCCCAATGCTGGAAAAGGGCAGCCGTTGCCATCGCTCGACTGAACGACCCGCAAGAGGGCGGACGATCGAAAGGATCATCGCGTGCCACAGATCTAGAGACCCTTTTTTGACGACAGCTGGCAGTGCGGCACAGCCAGCTGTCGTCAAAAAAGGGTCTCTAGATCTGTGGCACGCGATGAACATTTCGATCGTCCGCCCTCTTGCTGGTGGTTAAGTCGAGCGATGGCAACGACTGCCCTTTTTTCAGCATTGGGTAAGGGTTGCGCCTCAAAGGGTTAAGGTAAGCGTACTTTTGGCCAGTTTATTTATGTAATTTTTTTAATCATTCCATTGCAGGTTTTAATTTAATTATATTTTTACCTGGATTCTGTTTTAATACAGATTTATGTACTATTTTTCGTTTAAATGCTGGTTTATGTTGGGACAATAAATATATGAGCTGCGATAGAAGGCATTACGCGTTCAAGTGCGATAAAAGTCGGTTGGTTTTTCCATATGCAAATCCCATTCAGTGCTTAATTTTTACATCACAGTCAACAAAATTTGGGTAAATTACCGAAAAATCGGAGAAATTTTGAAACCTGTATGTAAAATGCTCCTGTATACATAAGAAATGGGAAAACAGGATCTGAGAATTATAAAATGTTTACATTTTTTTTTAATCAATTTTTTTTCAAATATTTATTCTACCTATTCTGCAAATCTTGGGAGAGGGATAATTTTTTTCAGGGGGAAGGAAGCAATTTTTCTTTCCATGAGGGAGCACTGCCCTAAACTTAGCCACTGGCAGGCACTTAGCCTACCCTTCGGCGAGACTTGACTTTCTCGATAAAATTTCAGGTGCATCTGTGACTGCACTGCCTGACAGTAAAGTTTTCTGAAAACATGCGTACAGCTGCGGGAAAAAGAAAACGCTCACATGCTCTTTATCGGGCCGTCGTTCGTCGAACAGCAAAGTTATATGCATATATCCCTGGCAGCACAAGAATGTTCTATGAACGTCTAGTAATGTTCAGAATAGTAAGAAAAGCGTTCAGGTAAAGTTTGTACGTTCTGTATAACGTTCTAAAATTGTACTAAGCTATCTTTTGCCAAAAACTGTGAATAAATAACGTCTTATTGGACGTGCAACAGGGGTTTTAATGATGCCGTTCTAAAGCAATCCCTAAAAACTCGTTCTATTCGACGTGCATCAGAAGTGCTGGTATTACCGTTCAAAAGCTTTGCCTAATAACACGTTTTCTTCGACGTATAAGAGAAGTGCTGTCGATATTGTTCAAAAGTTATGCCTGATAACCCGTCCTACTTGACGTGCATCAGAAGTGCTGGTGAAACCGTTCAAAAGCAGTGCTCATAAATCGTTATACTCAACGCATAACTAAAATACTAGTGGTACTAAGTTAAAAAGCAATGTTTAATAACACGTTCTACTAGACGCATTGAATTTATTATTCCTGAAACGTCGGAATGAGTCGTTCACTTGTCGTCTAATAAAGTTTTACTGACACCTGTTTGGCAACATCCCGGTGTTGAGTTGCGCAAGGGGCAAGCAAGCGGCAAAATCATTTTGCATTCCTCGTGATATTGCTGTTGGTCGTATGTTTTTTTTTTTTTTTTTGCATAATTTACGACTTGACAGCACATAATCTTAAATCAAGCTTGACATTTCTTTGAATTTGACGTATTAATAGAAGCTTAACAGTTCAATTCATTTTAAGCTTGCAGCAAGTTTGGAGATTACAAAAAAAAAAAAAATGAATCAGCAAATATTTTCCCGCCGAATTGAGTTATTTGAACTGTCAAGCTTGAATACAACTTGATTACCGCTTGATTTGGAAAGCCACATAACAAATAATTTATCATCAGTCATAAATGTACTTGACCAAAGAATTAAAACAAAACGATCCTATAATTCCAAATATTGAAATTCTTCAAAATAAAATACAAATATACTTCAAAATTGATTTCAAAATCAGTCGTTTGTCTTGATTTTGGCCAATATTGCCGAACATGAGTGTTACGATATTGAAAGTTTTAAAACGTGTGCTGCTATTAAGTTTATATTATGCTTATTTCCCTAGTAGTAGAGTCTATAAATCACATATAACATTATTTTAATTTTGATTCATCCTATGGAAAAATAAAAGATGTAGATCGGCATACTGATCAATCTCATAAAAAAAACGGCGTGACAACAATAAAAGTCTCTTCAAACTTTAGTCATTTCTCCTCGAGTCAGATCTGCATTGTGGTTAGGACGCTTGCTTCGCACACCTTAGACTCCGAGATCGATCCCATTCACGGGCGCTAGACAGAAATACATAAAAATATCTTGAAGTGTCAGCGTAGAGGGGAAAATGCGTAAAAAATAAAACATATGGGGCGAGTTCGGCTACCCATGTATTTAGGAATTTTTTTAGAGTGTAGTAAGTTTAAATCAAGCTTGCTATGCCAAGCTTAATGCAAGTTGGGCAAGTGTAAACTTGAACACTTGATTCGAGCTTGCATTAAGCTTACACGCTTGGAATAAACAAGCTTAATGCAAGTTTATTGACTTGATAAATCAAGCTTACTGCAAGATTGATGCAAATTTGCTGTGCTGTTTGGGGAGAAAACATAATTTAAATAATGTTTGAACGTCCTAACAAAACATTTAATGGTTCTGGATGCGTTCGGGAAGTACATAATTTGAACCGGTTTTCTACGTTTTAAACACGTCGACGGCCGGGACACATAGACCTTAGTAGAGCGTTTTATTGTTTACGTACCGTGAACGTTTAACCTGAACGTTCACATTTCGTACTTGGGACGTAAGTGTGCTGCTGGGGATATCATTAGTTTGCAAATAACGTATACTTTAATTTACTATTAATTTAATTTTCACAAGGGGCCGTCTTCCTATTGAACTCTGCGCCAACTTCGTTTTTATCAATGGCAACACTTTATTTGACTTTATTAAACAAAAGAAAACTTTCATTTTACCCTATAATATAAATGTTTACCAATTTTCTACGATAATTTCCGCAGATAGTGCGAATTCTTTTTTGCGCGATTTTAAGGGATTTTCTGCAAATTGAAAAATGCTATTTATAGGTTCCGAAGTTTTCGCCGTTCATTCATTTCGCTCGCGATAGTTAACCCATTAAACGCCAAAGCTCCCGTTACCGGAACATCTATTATATATTTTTCCTTAAAATATTTTAACGCAATTTACGAAATACACATTTTATATAAACATTTACACTATATAACACACCCTATAGTGTAAATGTTTATATAAAATGTGTATTTCGTAAATTGCGTTAAAATATTTTAAGAAAAAAAATTTATAATTGATGTTCCCGTAACGGGAGGTTTGGCGCTTAATGGGTTAAAAGAAATAGTATAATTTACAGGGAAAATACTGTTTCTATTCTTAAAGTTTTCTGTACTGAAAATATCAGGGATTGAAAATTAGAATATTTAGTCAGTGGTCCAAATGAACCATGACTCCAAAACTTCCTTGGTCATACCTGCCAACCTCCTTAAGCCAAAAACAGGAAGACTCGGGTTGAAAAAACAGAAGATTTCACAAAAAATCAGAAGATAATTTTTAAATATAAGAAGTAAAAACAGAAGACCCCCAGTTTACCACCATTTCTCATTATTTTTTTATATTAGTAATGCATGGAAATTAAAACAAAATTAAATAGTAATAGAAAAGAGCTTACCTGAAATTTTTATACAAAAACGGAGAAAGATGGAGTATTTTCACAAAAATAAAAACAATTAAATAGATGGAAATTTGACTATTTTTAACCAAAGTACATTGAAAAATAAACAGATTGAGATTTTTTTTTTCTTCTACTAATAGTTTATCAGAAAAATTATTTTCATAACAAAGTATGTTAGCTTTAGTTTTCAACACAAATAAATTTTATAATGATGAATTACTGACGGAGGAATGAAATGAAGTCTTTACAAATGCTTTGACCTCACTCATACAACAGCATTGTGCTGTTAGCTGTTGAAATGATTACCTTAATAAATGACTTTGAAATGGATTTATATATTTACCAATTTTTTATAATAGTTTGCAATACAATTTAATATATCAACTAAAAATTTTTAATTTATAGTCACATGAAAATTTATACAGAAAAATGCGATGTTGAATGTGTGATAAAGCATGGGGAAGTCCAAAGATGTGTGTGTTTCAGATAATAAAAAAGATCAAATTCATGCTTGTAATCTTGAGGATGTTAGCTTTTCAGAAATAGGACGTTGTACTGGAAGTCATACATCTAGTGCAGCATCTAATTCTACACATGGAAAATATTTTATTTGTGAGTAAATAGTAGCGGAGCAAAAATAGACGCTTTATAGAATCGCCGACAAACTGTGCAAACCTCCGATTTGTTTGCTTCAAAATTTTTTATAGTTTTGAATACCGCTAACTTTTACTATTTTTGTGCAAAAGAAATCTATTTTACGATTATTTAAGCAATTTTCAAACAATTGTCACTTAATAAATTTATATAGGGTCCCTTAACTCATGAAAATGACACATTTTTTTTAAACAGAAAATAAACTACTGAACGTAAAATTTGGACTTTTGCACAGTCATGTAATATTACTTTCTGCATCTGTTTCCATCGAAATTTGGCTAGGTCGCTATTCATAATTTTTTTAAATATTAATTTAATAATTCATATCAATATTTTATTAAAAATGATAATAATAATAAATTATGTTTGGGTCGGTTAGTTCTAATAGTACGAATAAAATCAGCTTCTTATAAGCAATATTATATGGGATAAAAAATATTTTAACATAGAGGGAGAAGAATTTTCGAAGCTCACAACTCACTCATTTTCAGTTCAAATTTATTGAAAACTAGCTGAAGTACCCGTCGTTAACGGGCTAGTACTGAATGCAAATGTCCAAAAAGCAGGAACTTTCGTCAGCATTGTAGGAGTACACAGAATGGATGTAGTATGTTGCCAAAAGTAAAGAAAACGAAGTTATAATTTTTTCCCAAATACATGGGGCGCCGGTCGGCGAACTCGCCCCATACATTTTATTTATCCACGCATTCTCCCCTCTACACTTAATCCTTAAGTTATTTTAATCGGTTGCCGCCTATGGTCCGGGACTGGGATTAATCTCAGGACCTAAGGTGTGGGAAGCCAGCGTCCTAACCACCATGCCAATCTCACTCGAGGTGACAGACACGACTAAAGTTTGAAGTGACTGTTATGGTTGTCACGCCGTTTTTTGGAGAGATTTATCCGTATTGGCCGATGCCGATTTGTTTCTTTTATTTTTACATGGGATGAATCAAAATTAAAATAATGTTATGTTTGATTTATAGACTCTTCTAATAGGGAAATAGGCATAATATAAAGTTAAAAGCAACACACGTTTTAAAACTTTCAATATCGCAACACTCATGTTGGGCAATATTGGCCAAATTCGAGACAAACGACTGATTTTAAAATCAATTTTGTAGTATATTTGTATTTTGAAGAATTTCATTATTTGGAAATATAGAATCTTTTTTTTAATTCTACGGTCAAGTACATTTATGACTGATGATAAATTATTTATTATGTGGATGTGGCTTTCCAAGTCAAGCAGTAATCAAGTTGTATTCAAGCTTGACAGTTCAAATGACTTACATTCGGCGGGAAAATAACAAGCCCTAAACGAATTCACGCAGTTTAAAACGATTTCCGCAAAATCTCAAGTTTTTTTTTTTTTTAATCGGCGCCTATGTTTTAAGTTGTCTGACCACCAATCACATGATACCAAATTTATTTTTAATTGCTGCAGTCGTTCATACGTGATGCTCGAACACAAATTTACGCAGTTTGAAAGGACTTTCACAAAATCTCAAAATCCAATCAAGATTATTTATACAAATTTCATATCATTCACTTCAGTCGTTTTTACGTGATGCGTCTCGGACAGAATGACAGACGTATTAATGTTAGCCAACTCAGTTAGTTATTAATGACAGACAAACTTTTTTTTGCGAGTCGCACCGGCTCCCAGCTGCTTGAAACGGATAGAAATCGCAAAATTTTTGAATTCCAAGAAATGTACAGACAAAAGTCTAATTTTATTTATATAGATTGGTATCCGGCGTTAAAATGAGCTAAAGTTTTGAAATATGAATTGAAATCTAGGTGTTGCTATTGGGGGAAAAAGTTGGTTCGAATTTTAATATGCAGACGTCCCCTTGTGTAATTTTTATGCATAGCAAATAAAAGTGTACTTTAATTGTAAACGATTGGTATACCTAACTTTGCTGTACGACGAACGACGCCCGAATAAAGTATAAGTGGGAGTTTTTTTTCGCAGTTGTACATAAGATACTACGTAACTGGAGATGGACGCGAGACAGCATTGGGACAGAGATGGACACTGGTTATGCGAGACGGAGACGGATGTTTTTACCATTATCCTACAGGGACTTTTGCGAGACGAGACAGGCCTATTTTTCGTATCGCGTCCATCCCTTATTACAATCCTAATGCAGAGAAACGAGAAGAAAAACAGGCTTGTCTCGTGATATCTAGCAAATCACGTGATATACCTCTCCGGCCACAAACGAAAACCCAACCAGGCAAAACTAAAAGTAAATGGTGGCAGCGGCGAGGGGACAGTGCCATCTATTACGAACAGTACCCTCCTTTGATGTTGCAATCGCCGCCAACGCGTTCTCCTCAAAAATTATTCGTTGTATCCAAGTGGTGCAAGAGACTCTCCTTCATGATTTCCTACGCGCTTTAAAATGAGATCTGAACGGAGTTTGTACGATGTAAAATCGTGAAGTTTCAATCGCTCTCATTTTTCTTGAAATAATAAAAATTGGATTTTGAGAGTAGACTCCTAATATAAAAAACGGCGCTACCCATTTTCGTGAAATTTGGCACGTAGGTTCTTTTGGTGTGTCACTAATAAAAACCTACTAAAAGGATTTGAAAAAAAAAATGTTCAATTTAAAATTAAAAACCCATTATTTCTCTAAAACTAATGAAACTTTTTCATTTTGGCTGTTCTCAAACACTGATTTTAAAAAACTTGTGGATTTCATTTCTTAAACAACATTAATGAAAGTGATTGAAGCCATCTTTCAGCTCTATAAATACGAAATTTCAAATGTTTTAGTGTTCAAGTTATCGCTGTCGGTGATTCCAATGTAGTACGGGAATTCCAATAAATGTACGACAAATGAGCGATAAACTTTTGAGCTTACGACTCAACAGTTTAACTTTGGAAGCCACGTGGCGTTCGGAGCTTAAAAATGGAAGAATAATCTATCATATATAATATAGAAGAATTAGTTAAAATTCACAAATAGCTCGCATCTTATCGTAAGTACAACTTTTATATTATTTGATTGTTTTAAGTTATAGTTATTTCATTTTGTTTTTTTTTAAATTTATATTTAAGACGCTGATCGGTCGTATAACTTTACAGCTATTATTTCGTTTGAAGGTAGTACTGGTTTAGTAAACTAATTTTGTTTTGATATTATAAGAATACTTTCGCAGGAGAAATATTTATGTTTTAATTATTTTTGTGTTTATTTTCATTGCTTATTTATTCTGTACACTCACCTAACAGTGAGTTACATTCGTGAGAATAGACCTCATGCTTCGGAATAAACCGGTTACTGTATTAGTGACCGGTTCTTTGGGGGGGGGGGGGCGGGGGAAGGACATAACATTTTCAAGAGTAAAAACATTGAAGTTTCTTTAGATTTTAAAAGCTTTAATGTCAATGTTTCTAAACAGTGTTAGGGAATCGCTACACTTTTGTCAAGTTTATCTCAGATTAATAGTTACAGAGAGTCATAAGAACATTCTGTGATTATTGTATATCAGATCAGTGTCTTGAATATAAATAAAAAATTGTAACAAAACGAAATAATTTACACAAAGCAATCAAATAATGTATACGCTTTACTTACGTATAAGGTAATGGTTATTCCTAAATTTCAATCAACATGTTAAAAAATGGTATATATAATAAGAATGTACTGATTCTTGTATGAGTGCATACAAAAATCGACAGTCAATATATTCGTATTAAATATAATAAAAATATAACAAAAATGCATTTCACAAAAATACATTAAATATCAATTCTTGTATGTATTCAAAAATGAGTTTTTCATATGTTTTCAAAATTGAGTATGTAATGTTCTCGAAAATTTTCAGTATATGTGCTACTGATGTTTGAGTTCTTGCATGAACTCTAAAAAATGAGTACATGAGTTTCTTCAATTTGAGAACACATTACTCGGAGCTATGATAATATCACGATGTACTCAAAAATGAGTACATTGTGCTTACTTTTGAGTATCTTGTTTTTACAGTGTAACGTGCAGTAATGCCGCATATTATTTTTTTACCGGATTTTTTTATAAAGTATGCCACTGAAAATACTTCCCTTGTTCTGAAACCTAAATTTGGTATTTCACAAGTGAAAATGCATTAGGCACACAATTTATAGTAATTCTACATTTATTTAACGTTAGATACACAAATGTGATATCCCGATGCAACAATGTAGACCATTCACTTGCCCATATTGACAAACCGGTCAACAAAATCACATAGTCTGAGATTGTAGGATTGACAGATCATATAATTTCACTTATTTTAACACTTCTTGGTTAAATTTAACAAAATCTTGGTTAAATGCAATTAAAGGCAGCATCTTCTTTTCGGTCATGTAATGTCAATAATCATTGGGGTTTTAAAACTTGGTTAAGTGTTGAAAATACACACATGTCGTACATACCCCACGGTTGTACAGCAGGATTTTAAATCGCTTAAATTTTTGAAAGTGATTTTAACTTTAACTTTTTTATTTTTTCAAATCACTTTTCTGTCTACTTTGCAAATTTGGGAATAGGACAATATTTTTCCACTGGGAAGCTCCAAATGGGTTTTGGGGAGAGGGGGAGGGGGCAAAAAATTTTTCTGAGGGGCACTGCTCCACCAATGCACCCCGTTGAGCACGGGCTTTCTACTGCGGGACGTATAATAAACTAATACTAATTAATAATAATATAGTAATGCTAACATACATATAATATACTACCGCGAAGATAAAGGGGGTTGTAGCCCACCCTACAAAATCAGGCCAGTTACGTCAATGGTAACCGACAGAATTAAAAGGCCGATTCACGTTCTCAGATGCTTGAAACGAATAGAAATTGGAAAATTTTTGAATTCTATGTACAGACAAAATTCTAATTATACATACATATATATGTATACTACAATCAATAATATATCCTATATGTAATAAATAAAACTGTATGTCCAAATTAGATTATTGGATGGTGAGGACGGGGTTAGTTGTTGGTTATCTCAAATTCTCAAAAATATTTTTTTTTTTTTAAAGAAATCATAAAACTATATCTATATATTTTATACAAAAAAACAAACAAACACTGTAGAATTGTTGATTACTGATACTTATTCTTTTTGAAGTGCATTTTTATTTTTTACTCTACTGTACCTAATATAGGCCTTACTAAGTGCAAAGTTACATATATATCATAGATAAATATTAGCACTAATAACAATTAATAGATGTGTAATATTATTATTATAATTATTATTTATTTCAATAGCTCCCCCCCCCTCAATTCTTTGCTTACCATCTTTCCTTAGTACTTCTTAGCTCTTAAA
Organism: Cheiracanthium punctorium; assembly: GCA_038373885.1. Lineage (NCBI taxonomy): Eukaryota > Metazoa > Arthropoda > Arachnida > Araneae > Cheiracanthiidae > Cheiracanthium > Cheiracanthium punctorium. Next base: position 69,094 of record JAWZYV010016968.1, read on the forward strand.
GCTTGTACTGTGTTGCTCATAGGTTAGCTATACTAGAGTAATTTTTTTTTAAAAATTTTTTATTCATTTATATTTTCCCTTCCTTTTTCTGGATTTCTTGATAAGTTAACATGGGCAGCATTTTTGTCTACGTGTTTTTTTTTCTCTTTCTTTCTTCTTACTCCTTGGCTCTAGCTGTTTTATTTATGTCACTTAATTTTTTCTGTTGGCATCGATTTCTAGTCTTGGCTACATCACTGAGCATCGACCTCCATGTTTGGTTCGCTTCCACGTTGTGTTTTTTCCTTATAGCTATGGTCGTACAAAAGGTTACAAGAAACGACTCCTTTTGTCAGGTAACCTGCAGAAACCTAGCTATTTTTGCTTTTTCTTTTAAATTGAAATGTGAGTATGGTGGTACTGAGTACTTCATTTCAATTTTCCATTCCATCTCCTCATCATTGTTTGGGTTCATGAAGTTAGGCTTAACCCCACAGGTTCTCACCTGGCTTGTTTTCCACTTTTCTTTAGCTTTGATAGCTCTGATTTTTACAATATTTATGGCCACTGAATTTCCAATTTTTATTTCTTGGTTCCAGTTTTTTAATTGTTATTATGTGCTATCACTTGCTCGATGAATTACTTGGGATTCCATACTACGTAAGTTTAGCTATATTATATATATATTAAAAAAAAAAAAGTAATATGTTTAAAAACACTTTGGATGTGTATATGCATGCATATATATATCTGAAGGGATTTAAAAAAAAAAAAAAAAACACCGGGGTTCCTATATTGTGATTATTCTGTCCTAAACATTATTTTTTATTTTTTTTCTCTTATTTACTAGATTAATCTTCTGTCATACAATAACTTATTATACATACTTTGTCAATAATAATAATAATCATTATATATTTTAAACAATATGTTATACTTGATTTTGCTATACCATTTATTTTATTCAATCATTTTAATTTATTATTATTCAATATATATTTATTATATTAATATACCTGGATATTCTTAAAATTTAATAATATTACCTTTTAGTATTTGGCAACTCCTATACTTTCTTCTTTCCACTTTTACACTTTTATTTAGTGGCAACATCATTTTTCACTTTTTGCAATTCTTAGCATTGGCAACACATATCAATTGTTCAAATGAAATTTCCATGTGCTCAAGGTCTGGTATGTAAAATTATAATTCCTATTTCTAATTTTTGTTATCTTTTTGATTTCTTCTTTCCTTTATATAGTAGGGTAGGGCCCAGATGTGTGGCGTTAATATCTCTTCTGATATGCCACACAACCGAAACCCTACTATTTGGTTTGCTGTAAATTATAATCCACTGTTTGTGGCCCCTGACGATGGTGACAGTGGTTATAGTTTCCGTTCCATTATATTATCACAATATTTCTTGCACTTTATTTGGCTTCAAAATCTGGTTTCTAATTCTTGCTAATAGCTGCTATATATTTTTTGCGAGATATGTCTTATTTGTAGTATGTTTTGTGTTTTACTTGTTAGTTAATATATCATATATATATCAAGGTGGATTGAAAGGTATAGGGAAATTTTTTTTTTCGAAATCAATTTTGGCCTAGGGTGGAAAAGTTGCGTATTGAGTACTTTAATTCACATGCTAATTTTTATTTCAATCCGTCAACATCGTAAGGTGCCCCAAGTGTCTAAATATAGTTTAAAAGGGAAATTTTACAAAATTTTAAATAACTAATAACATTCGATTTTTTTTTTTTGGCGCAGGGAGCTACACATCAAGCTGAATCAAAAGATGGAGAATTAGTGCATTAAGATGCAGCATAGAAAGAACCACTGAGGTGCACAATTTAAATCAGCTTCTAGAAGGCTTATTACTTTGTGCCAGCATTGACGTTTGTCCCATCGCATTCGATTGCTGCTATAAGTGAATCAGTTGATATACCTTTGTCATTAAAGAAGGTTAATATTCCATTCTTAATGTTAATCGCATATCCAGACGAAACAGTCAGATGCTCGAGGTAAACCTCTGCGATGCCAGATGGGCTATTCGATCGACCGCCATGCAGTTGGTAGTTAAATGGATCGAGGGCAACGGCTGCACTTTTTCAGCGTTGGGCCGTCCATCCAGCTGGTCTTCTATATTGATGTGAAAATTCTTGCACTTTAAAGAGTTAAGCGAGACGTCTCATTCTTTTGGCGGGTAAAATAGAGTGACGTCAGATCAGGAGCGCGGATGAAAGCTAAACTAGCTCTTGTTTCGTGCCGAAACTGGTGAGGGAAATAGCCTAATTTTGCCATTTTGCATTCGAATTTTTGGAGCGCCTAAAGAGAATGCTTAAAAAAGCTTTTTTTATGGGAAAAAATACTTCTGGCTATTCGGAAAACTATGCCACCCAAGCCATTACACATATACCTGTTGATTTAAAATAGATGGTAAGGCGATTATTTTTTAAACCGTAAGTAATCGAAACATACTTCGAATTAGAAAAGTTCTTCGAATTAAGAGCACCTTTCAGATATGGCATTTTTTTACTGGGAGCTGTATACTTATTAAAATACGCAATTTAATTTTTATACGGTCCCTTCTTTCCTACTCTTTATATTGAGAAGAATGTTGCTCTTTGCCTAAGAAAATTAATAAAATAAATCCCGTGTCTGTAAGTGGAATAGTTATCCAAAAATCTAATGTTAAATAGGGTGACTTACACCACTTTTCTTACTGTGTTGGCGTCCGTTTTCGCACGAAAAAATCTTTTGACTTTAGGGGACCCACTATGAGGTGATAAATGTTAAATAATGGTCTATTGTTGCGAATGGCAATTAAACATGTTCAAACGTGTGAAATGAACAGATATAATTTTACCTGAATGGATCGGTACTGCATTATGAAATGAGCGATAATTTAGTGCTTTAGCGGGGTCCTCCAGTAATTGCATTATGCTGTTAGAGGAAGGAATTTTAAAGTGTAAAAGAAAAATGACAAAATAATGGTGTGGGTTATTATGGTGTGGAAACTTTCAATAGAAATTGTCAAATGTGCGCTATTGGAAAATTGGAACCCAAAAAGGGGATTCGAGGACATGGTTCAGACTCTTTTACGAGCAAAAAAAATAAGCACCTTTTAAGGACTCCCAAAATTTTCTTAAGTAGGGTCTATCCACAAATGATGTCACGCTTGGAAGAAAGGGGGGCTGTGAAATTGTGATGAGAGGGAGAGGGGGTAACAAGAAGTGTGACATTATACGTTTACATTTTCGTTAAAATAAAAACATTTAAAATCAGAAAATTAAATTTTGAATTTATATTGAAATTAGCAGAATTGAAGTTAGAATTTTTATTTAAAATTTGATTTCTAGCATAGTGCTTTGTTTCTAAACTGTAAGTATATGTTTATGTAATACAGCATGACATGTGACAAGGGTGGTATGGTGAAGTATGACGAAGGCAAACAGGAGGCAAAGAATATTTTTTTAAAAGTGTGACATCATTTATGGACAGCCCCTTATTACTTTCGTTATTACCCAACTTTAGATTTTCTTAATGTAAAGTTGGCAGGTTTTTGCTTTGAATGCAAATGTGCCATGTTTCCAAAATTGAAAAGCCCACAATTTCTTACACGTGTATGTACAAGCAATTAATACAGACAAAATAATTCCTTTTTTCTCTCAAGTAACACGTATGTCCATATACCGTAATTTATGGAAGAAACGCTGCACCCACGAAAGTGAGCTTAATTAACTAGAAAATTATCAGAAACGCCGCAGCTGCGATCTGCCGCCCCTGGGCCCGTGCGCGTTACAGTAGACCCGTGTTCAGCTAAAGTGCGTCCGTGAATTTTTCAGAATGTGTTACGAATTTCATTTATAGATCTGTAATTAGATTAAAAAAAAAACACTAAATTTTTAATACATAATTCTAGAATGATTTAGATGGCAGAAATGTTAATTCTAACATTTAAATATTAGTATTTTTTTTAACCTTTGAACATGAATTAAAAGTACCATAACGTATCACAAAAACTTCCCACCAATTTTCTTTCCTTTTAGCATTTTATATGAGAATCATTAAAAAGAGTAGTTTTACAAAAAACAAAAAAAAAAATCCTTCCGTCACTCCTGTTTTTTCGAAAATTTTGTGCTTTACGAAAGGAGCCGGGAAGATTTTCGCCCCACTTTATAAAATTTCTCTCAGAGGCCCTGAAGCTTACAATTTCCGTTTTCAAATAATCAGTGTCCGATTTTATATAAAACATCCGTTTTTATATTCACAAAGGCAAATTTATAGAAATAAATAAATAACTTGTAAAAAACTTCTTGCATTCTCAAAAAGTTCGGACAGTATAGCACATGCTGTTAAAGCGAAACAGCCAGCCGATGAGCAGGCTCCAGTCAAAAGTAAATAATTTTTTTTTTCGCGGATGGCCAGCTGTTGATTACATAATGAGCGTGCTTCAGCAAATTGTTTGTTTTAATCTTTGAATGCTGTGTAATAACTCTTGATATTTCTACTCATTTATTACTTTTGATATTTATTACATTGGGGTTTATTTTAAAAGCACTCAGCATTTCCTGAGCTTGCCAATTACTCGTAGTTGAGTTTTTCTGTAATAATAGCGTAATGCAGTGCTTATTCGGTACAGTGCTCCTTCACAGGGCGCAAAGCCGCATGGTGTAAAAACACAAATAACTTAAACTTTTAGATGAACTTTTTTTGGGGGGAGTGGGGGTAGAATGGTTAAATTCGCATTGGGTGCAACAGACTAGTTTTGGTTGAGATTCAGTATTTTAAGATCAATCAGACCCGGACTGGCTCCTATGGGGGCCCTCGGCTATTGAAAAGGGGCTATAACTGATGACGTCATCGAGTTACGGTACGATCAATATATGAATGCAGCTTGAGGCTTGAAAAGGAGAACGAAAAGTTTTGATGCCAGACGATTTTACGGTCGATTACCACTAGAAATTAAGCACGTTTTAAGCACCTTGCGGCTATACTGAAACTTTTAAGGATATGGGTAAAAAATTAAGTACTTTTTAAGCACTTTTTAAAGGCCTTAAAAATGAAAAAAAGTAAGTACTTTTTAAGGTATTTTAAGCACCGTCTGAACCATGGAGGAGTCAACTATGTCCATTCAGTGAATATTAATATAAATTAACGTCAGTTGAAAAGTAATGACATTTTTCTCACTTTGGAGACATCCCCTTATTGCTTGGCGACCCATGCCAAAATTTTCAAATGGATATATCGCGGAAACTATTTCACGTAGGGACACGGGATTTGTTTTATTAATTTTCTTGGGCAAAGAGCAACATTCTTCTAAATATAAAGGATAGGAAAGGAGGGACCGTATAAAAATTAAATTTCGTATTTTAGTATGTATACAACCCCCAGTAAAAAAATGCCCTATCTGAAAGCTGCTCTTAATTTGAAGAACTTTTCTAATTGGAAGTATGTTTCGATCCCTTACGGTTTAAAAAATAATCGCTTTAACATCTATTTTGAATCACCCGGTATATATATATATATATTCTTTTTAAAAAATGACTTTTTGGAGCGATTCGGGCACCTGAATGGAATACATAAAAATGATCTTTTTTTTTTTTTTTTCAAAAATTCTCACCTCACCACTTCCCAACTTTTGTCATGCAGGCCTCGTCATGAAAAAATAAAAAAAAATAATAAATAAAAAAAAGATTGATCCACCCTAGTTACAGGGAGTACAGTGCTAACAGTGTCCAATGGCTATTTCCTAAACCGTTAGTCAGAGACACAGAGTTCCAATTGCAAAAATGCTTTAAATTGCATAATAATCTATTATGTCAGAAAAAAATTGAAG